>OZ012684.1:93441226-93458726 GCA_963942565.1 Maea johnstoni
TTTGGAGATATCTTGCAAACAAGTCCGGACATGACACAAACATGGCTGAGAACTGTGCCAAAAATAATGTCTCTGTTACAGGGGGGAGACATAATAAAGACCTGTATACAGACCTTTGGCCGGCAGCATGTGTAATATATCTGCTCTAGCTGTCTGCTGGTGTGTGAGCTAACGGAAAGGACAACAAGTTGAAGGACTACTGAAGAGCAGAAGATTTAAGGGACATAATCTACGTTTAAAGACCTAAGAAAATACGCTTATCAGTTTCTTCACAGACTGGTTTGTCAGGCCTCGCGTGTAAAAAACTGCTCTGTCTGCTGGTACAAGAGCCAAGAGAAGGGACATAAAGTTCAAAGACCTAAGGAAATAAGCCTACCAGTGTGTGTTCATATGTATACCTCTGTCAGCCAGCATATGTAGTAGCTGCTCTGTCTGCTGGTATATGAGCCAGGAGAAGGGAAGTCTGTTGTGGAAATAAGCCTACCAGTGTGTGTTCATATGTATACCTCTGTCAGCCAGCATATGTAGTAGCTGCTCTGTCTGCTGGTATATGAGCCAGGAGAAGGGAAGTCTGTTGTGGAAATAAGCCTACCAGTGTGTGTACATACCTCTGTCAGCCAGCATGTGTAGTAGCTGCTCTGTCTGCTGGTATATGAGCCAGGAGAAGGGAAGTCTGTTGTGGAAATAAGCCTACCAGTGTGTGTACATACCTCTGTCAGCCAGCATGTGTAATAGCTGCTCTGTCTGCTGGTATATGAGCCAGGAGAAGGGAAGTCTGTTGTGGAAATAAGCCTACCAGTGTGTGTTCATATGTATACCTCTGTCAGCCAGCATATGTAGTAGCTGCTCTGTCTGCTGGTATATGAGCCAGGAGAAGGGAAGTCTGTTGTGGAAATAAGCCTACCAGTGTGTGTACATACCTCTGTCAGCCAGCATGTGTAGTAGCTGCTCTGTCTGCTGGTATATGAGCCAGGAGAGGGGAAGTCTGTTGTGGAAATAAGCCTACCAGTGTGTGTACATACCTCTGTCAGCCAGCATATGTAGTAGCTGCTCTGTCTGCTGGTATATAAGCCAGGAGAAGGGAAGTCTGTTGTGGAAATAAGCCTACCAGTGTGTGTACATACCTCTGTCAGCCAGCATGTGTAATAACTGCTCTGTCTACTGGTATATAAGCCAGGAGAAGGGAAGTCTGTTGTTGAAATAAGCCTACCAGTGTGTGTACATACCTCTGTCAGCCAGCATGTGTAGTAGCTGCTCTGTCTGCTGGTATATGAGCCAGGAGAAGGGAAGTCTGTTGTGGAAATAAGCCTACCAGTGTGTGTACATACCTCTGTCAGCCAGCATGTGTAGTAGCTGCTCTGTCTGCTGGTATATGAGCCAGGAGAAGGGAAGTCTGTTGTGGAAATAAGCCTATCAGTGTGTGTACATACCTCTGTCAGCCAGCATGTGTAGTAGCTGCTCTCACAGTCTGCTGGTATATGAGCCAGGAGAAGGGAAGTCTGTTGTGGAAATAAGCCTATCAGTGTGTGTACATACCTCTGTCAGCCAGCATGTGTAGTAGCTGCTCTGTCTGCTGGTATATAAGCCAGGAGAAGGGAAGTCTGTTGTGGAAATAAGCCTACCAGTGTGTGTACATACCTCTGTCAGCCAGCATGTGTAATAACTGCTCTGTCTACTGGTATATAAGCCAGGAGAAGGGAAGTCTGTTGTTGAAATAAGCCTACCAGTGTGTGTACATACCTCTGTCAGCCAGCATGTGTAGTAGCTGCTCTGTCTGCTGGTATATGAGCCAGGAGAAGGGAAGTCTGTTGTGGAAATAAGCCTACCAGTGTGTGTACATACCTCTGTCAGCCAGCATGTGTAGTAGCTGCTCTGTCTGCTGGTATATGAGCCAGGAGAAGGGAAGTCTGTTGTGGAAATAAGCCTATCAGTGTGTGTACATACCTCTGTCAGCCAGCATATGTAGTAGCTGCTCTGTCTGCTGGTATATGAGCCAGAAGAAGGGAAGTCTGTTGTGGAAATAAGCCTACCAGTGTGTGTACATACCTCTGTCAGCCAGCATGTGTAGTAGCTGCTCTGTCTGCTGGTATATGAGCCAGGAGAAGGGAAGTCTGTTGTGGAAATAAGCCTACCAGTGTGTGTACATACCTCTGCCAGCCAGCATGTGTAATAGCTGCTCTGTCTGCTGGTATATGAGCCAGGAGAAGGGAAGTCTGTTGTGGAAATAAGCCTACCAGTGTGTGTACATACCTCTGTCAGCCAGCATGTGTAATAGCTGCTCTGTCTGCTGGTATATGAGCCAGGAGAAGGGAAGTCTGTTGTGGAAATAAGCCTACCAGTGTGTGTACATACCTCTGTCAGCCAGCATGTGTAATAGCTGCTCTGTCTGCTGGTATATGAGCCAGGAGAAGGGAAGTCTGTTGTGGAAATAAGCCTACCAGTGTGTGTACATACCTCTGTCAGCCAGCATGTGTAATAGCTGCTCTGTCTGCTGGTATATGAGCCAGGAGAAGGGAAGTCTGTTGTGGAAATAAGCCTACCAGTGTGTGTACATACCTCTGTCAGCCAGCATGTGTAATAGCTGCTCTGTCTGCTGGTATATGAGCCAGGAGAAGGGAGGTCTGTTGTAGAAATAAGCCTACCAGTGTGTGTTCATACCTCTGTCAGCCAGCATGTGTAATAGCTGCTCTGTCTGCTGGTATATGAGCCAGGAGAAGGGAAGTCTGTTGTGGAAATAAGCCTACCAGTGTGTGTACATACCTCTGTCAGCCAGCATGTGTAATAACTGCTGTCTGCTGGTATATGAGCCAGGAGAAGGGAAGTCTGTTGTGGAAATAAGCCTACCAATGTGTGTACATACCTCTGTCAGCCAGCATGTGTAATAGCTGCTCTGTCTGCTGGTATATGAGCCAGGAGAAGGGAAGTCTGTTGTGGAAATAAGCCTACCAGTGTGTGTACATACCTCTGTCAGCCAGCATGTGTAATAACTGCTGTCTGCTGGTATATGAGCCAGGAGAAGGGAAGTCTGTTGTGGAAATAAGCCTACCAATGTGTGTACATACCTCTGTCAGCCAGCATGTGTAATAGCTGCTCTGTCTGCTGGTATATGAGCCAGGAGAAGGGAAGTCTGTTGTGGAAATAAGCCTATCAGTGTGTGTACATACCTCTGTCAGCCAGCATGTGTAGTAGCTGCTCTGTCTGCTGGTATATGAGCCAGGAGAAGGGAAGTCTGTTGTTGAAATAAGCCTATCAGTGTGTGTACATACCTCTGTCAGCCAGCATGTGTAGTAGCTGCTCTGTCTGCTGGTATATGAGCCAGGAGAAGGGAAGTCTGTTGTGGAAATAAGCCTATCAGTGTGTGTACATACCTCTGTCAGCCAGCATGTGTAGTAGCTGCTCTGTCTGCTGGTATATAAGCCAGGAGAAGGGAAGTCTGTTGTGGAAATTAGCCTACCAGTGTGTGTACATACCTCTGTCAGCCAGCATGTGTAGTAGCTGCTCTGTCTGCTGGTATATAAGCCAGGAGAAGGGAAGTCTGTTGTGGAAATAAGCCTATCAGTGTGTGTACATACCTCTGTCAGCCAGCATGTGTAGTAGCTGCTCTGTCTGCTGGTATATAAGCCAGGAGAAGGGAAGTCTGTTGTGGAAATAAGCCTATCAGTGTGTGTACATACCTCTGTCAGCCAGCATGTGTAGTAGCTGCTCTGTCTGCTGGTATATGAGCCAGGAGAAGGGAAGTCTGTTGTGGAAATAAGCCTACCAGTGTGTGTACATACCTCTGTCAGCCAGCATGTGTAATAGCTGCTCTGTCTGCTGGTATATGAGCCAGGAGAAGGGAAGTCTGTTGTGGAAATAAGCCTACCAGTGTGTGTACATACCTCTGTCAGCCAGCATGTGTAGTAGCTGCTCTGTCTGCTGGTATATGAGCCAGGAGAAGGGAAGTCTGTTGTGGAAATAAGCCTACCAGTGTGTGTACATACCTCTGTCAGCCAGCATGTGTAGTAGCTGCTCTGTCTGCTGGTATATGAGCCAGGAGAAGGGAGGTCTGTTGTAGAAATAAGCCTACCAGTGTGTGTTCATACCTCTGTCAGCCAGCATGTGTAATAGCTGCTCTGTCTGCTGGTATATGAGCCAGGAGTGTGGAAATAAGCCTACCAGTGTGTGTACATACCTCTGTCAGCCAGCATGTGTAGTAGCTGCTCTGTCTGCTGGTATATGAGCCAGGAGAAGGGAGGTCTGTTGTGGAAATAAGCCTACCAGTGTGTGTACATACCTCTGTCAGCCAGCATGTGTAATAACTGCTCTGTCTGCTGGTATATGAGCCAGGAGAAGGGAGGTCTGTTGTGGAAATAAGCCTACCAGTGTGTGTACATACCTCTGTCAGCCAGCATGTGTAGTAGCTGCTCTGTCTGCTGGTATATGAGCCAGGAGAAGGGAAGTCTGTTGTGGAAATAAGCCTATCAGTGTGTGTACATACCTCTGTCAGCCAGCATGTGTAGTAGCTGCTCTGTCTGCTGGTATATGAGCCAGGAGAAGGGAGGTCTGTTGTGGAAATAAGCCTACCAGTGTGTGTACATACCTCTGTCAGCCAGCATGTGTAGTAGCTGCTCTGTCTGCTGGTATATGAGCCAGGAGAAGGGAAGTCTGTTGTGGAAATAAGCCTACCAGTGTGTGTACATACCTCTGTCAGCCAGCATGTGTAGTAGCTGCTCTGTCTGCTGGTATATGAGCCAGGAGAAGGGAAGTCTGTTGTGGAAATAAGCCTATCAGTGTGTGTACATACCTCTGTCAGCCAGCATGTGTAGTAGCTGCTCTGTCTGCTGGTATATGAGCCAGGAGAAGGGAAGTCTGTTGTTGAAATAAGCCTACCAGTGTGTGTACATACCTCTGTCAGCCAGCATGTGTAGTAGCTGCTCTGTCTGCTGGTATATGAGCCAGGAGAAGGGAGGTCTGTTGTGGAAATAAGCCTATCAGTGTGTGTACATACCTCTGTCAGCCAGCATGTGTAATAGCTGCTCTGTCTGCTGGTATATGAGCCAGGAGAAGGGAAGTCTGTTGTGGAAATAAGCCTACCAGTGTGTGTACATACCTCTGTCTGCCAGCATGTGTAGTAGCTGCTCCGTCTGCTGGTATATGAGCTCGGAGAAGGAAAGTCTGTTGTGGAAATAAGCCTACCAGTGTGTGTACATACCTCTGTCAGCCAGCATGTGTAGTAGCTGCTCTGTCTGCTGGTATATGAGCCAGGAGAAGGGAGGTCTGTTGTGGAAATAAGCCTACCAGTGTGTGTACATACCTCTGTCAGCCAGCATGTGTAGTAGCTGCTCTGTCTGCTGGTATATGAGCCAGGAGAAGGGAGGTCTGTTGTGGAAATAAGCCTACCAGTGTGTGTACATACCTCTGTCAGCCAGCATGTGTAATAACTGCTCTCACAGTCTGCTGGTATATCATGACAGGATATGGTCACACAGAATTTTTAAAGTCACTTGTTACAACTTACAACCCTCAAGAGCATGCTAAAACTCCTATATTAAGCTACACGCCAGAGTATCGTATACTTCCTAAACTAAATATACCACTTTCTTGTAGTCATTTCTATTAAAATCGCTTTTATACCCAATTTTCTGCTGCAAGTGGAAATCTGTATGGCTGTCACATCTAGCGTCAACACTCCATACTACACTGCTACTAGCTGGCTGCATTTGACCCATATAGATAAGCACGCCAGTGCTGGCTAGGTGGGTAGCGTTCTCTAGGGAGTGCGAATGACAGGAAGCATGGCTGTATCCAGTGTGCGATCGTCCTGGAGACTCCACTAGTGTGGTGGCCAGGACGACTGGCACTGTGGCCACATCCTGTAATGATGAGCCCGGAGAAGGGAAGTCTGTTGTGGAAATAAGCCTATCAGTGTGTGTACATACCTCTGTCAGCCAGCATGTGTAATAACTGCTCTGTCTGCTGGTATATGAGCCAGGAGAAGGGAAGTCTGTTGTGGAAATAAGCCTACCAGTGTGTGTACATACCTCTGTCAGCCAGCATGTGTAGTAGCTGCTCTGTCTGCTGGTATATGAGCCAGGAGAAGGGAAGTCTGTTGTGGAAATAAGCCTATCAGTGTGTGTACATACCTCTGTCAGCCAGCATGTGTAGTAGCTGCTCTGTCCGCTGGTATATGAGCCAGGAGAAGGGAAGTCTGTTGTGGAAATAAGCCTATCAGTGTGTGTACATACCTCTGTCAGCCAGCATGTGTAATAGCTGCTCTGTCTGCTGGTATATGAGCCAGGAGAAGGGAGGTCTGTTGTTGAAATAAGCCTACCAGTGTGTGTACATACCTCTGTCAGCCAGCATGTGTAATAACTGCTCTGTCTGCTGGTATATGAGCCAGGAGAAGGGAAGTCTGTTGTGGAAATAAGCCTACCAGTGTGTGTACATACCTCTGTCAGCCAGCATGTGTAATAGCTGCTCTGTCTGCTGGTATATGAGCCAGGAGAAGGGAAGTCTGTTGTGGAAATAAGCCTATCAGTGTGTGTACATACCTCTGTCAGCCAGCATGTGTAGTAGCTGCTCTGTCTGCTGGTATATGAGCCAGGAGAAGGGAAGTCTGTTGTGGAAATAAGCCTATCAGTGTGTGTACATACCTCTGTCAGCCAGCATGTGTAGTAGCTGCTCTGTCTGCTGGTATATGAGCCAGGAAAAGGGAAGTCTGTTGTGGAAATAAGCCTACCAGTGTGTGTACATACCTCTGTCAGCCAGCATGTGTAGTAGCTGCTCTGTCTGCTGGTATATGAGCCAGGAGAAGGGAAGTCTGTTGTTGAAATAAGCCTATCAGTGTGTGTACATACCTCTGTCAGCCAGCATGTGTAATAGCTGCTCTGTCTGCTGGTATATGAGCCAGGAGAAGGGAAGTCTGTTGTGGAAATAAGCCTACCAGTGTGTGTACATACCTCTGTCAGCCAGCATGTGTAGTAGCTGCTCTGTCTGCTGGTATATGAGCCAGGAGAAGGGAAGTCTGTTGTGGAAATAAGCCTATCAGTGTGTGTACATACCTCTGTCAGCCAGCATGTGTAGTAGCTGCTTCGTCTGCTGGTATATGAGCCAGGAGAAGGGAAGTCTGTTGTGGAAATAAGCCTACCAGTGTGTGTACATACCTCTGTCAGCCAGCATGTGTAGTAGCTGCTCCGTCTGCTGGTATATGAGCTCGGAGAAGGGAAGTCTGTTGTGGAAATAAGCCTACCAGTGTGTGTACATACCTCTGTCAGCCAGCATGTGTAGTAGCTGCTCCGTCTGCTGGTATATGAGCTCGGAGAAGGGAAGTCTGTTGTGGAAATAAGCCTACCAGTGTGTGTACATACCTCTGTCAGCCAGCATGTGTATTAACTGCTCTGTCTGCTGGTATATGAGCCAGGAGAAGGGAAGTCTGTTGTGGAAATAAGCCTACCAGTGTGTGTACATACCTCTGTCAGCCAGCATGTGTAGTAGCTGCTCTGTCTGCTGGTATATGAGCCAGGAGAAGGGAGGTCTGTTGTGGAAATAAGCCTACCAGTGTGTGTACATACCTCTGTCAGCCAGCATGTGTAATAGCTGCTCTGTCTGCTGGTATATGAGCCAGGAGAAGGGAGGTCTGTTGTGGAAATAAGCCTACCAGTGTGTGTACATACCTCTGTCAGCCAGCATGTGTAGTAGCTGCTCTGTCTGCTGGTATATGAGCCAGGAGAAGGGAGGTCTGTTGTGGAAATAAGCCTACCAGTGTGTGTACATACCTCTATCAGCCAGCATGTGTAATAACTGCTCTGTCTGCTGGTATATGAGCCAGGAGAAGGGAAGTCTGTTGTGGAAATAAGCCTATCAGTGTGTGTACATACCTCTGTCAGCCAGCATGTGTAATAACTGCTCTGTCTGCTGGTATATGAGCCAGGAGAAGGGAGGTATGTTGTGGAAATAAGCCTACCAGTGTGTGTACATACCTCTGTCAGCCAGCATGTGTAGTAGCTGCTCTGTCTGCTGGTATATGAGCCAGGAGAAGGGAAGTCTGTTGTGGAAATAAGCCTATCAGTGTGTGTACATACCTCTGTCAGCCAGCATGTGTAGTAGCTGCTCTGTCTGCTGGTATATGAGCCAGGAGAAGGGAAGTCTGTTGTTGAAATAAGCCTACCAGTGTGTGTACATACCTCTGTCAGCCAGCATGTGTAGTAGCTGCTCTGTCTGCTGGTATATGAGCCAGGAGAAGGGAGGTCTGTTGTGGAAATAAGCCTATCAGTGTGTGTACATACCTCTGTCAGCCAGCATGTGTAATAGCTGCTCTGTTTGCTGGTATATGAGCCAGGAGAAGGGAAGTCTGTTGTGGAAATAAGCCTACCAGTGTGTGTACATACCTCTGTCTGCCAGCATGTGTAGTAGCTGCTCCGTCTGCTGGTATATGAGCTCGGAGAAGGGAAGTCTGTTGTGGAAATAAGCCTACCAGTGTGTGTACATACCTCTGTCAGCCAGCATGTGTAGTAGCTGCTCTGTCTGCTGGTATATGAGCCAGGAGAAGGGAGGTCTGTTGTGGAAATAAGCCTACCAGTGTGTGTACATACCTCTGTCAGCCAGCATGTGTAGTAGCTGCTCTGTCTGCTGGTATATGAGCCAGGAGAAGGGAGGTCTGTTGTGGAAATAAGCCTACCAGTGTGTGAACATACCTCTGTCAGCCAGCATGCGTAATAACTGCTCTCACAGTCTGCTGGTATATCATGACAGGATATGGTCACACAGAATTTTTAAAGTCACTTGTTACAACTTACAACCCTCAAGAGCATGCTAAAACTCCTATATTAAGCTACACGCCAGAGTATCGTATACTTCCTAAACTAAATATACCACTTTCTTGTAGTCATTTCTATTAAAATCGCTTTTATACCCAATTTTCTGCTGCAAGTGGAAATCTGTATGGCTGTCACATCTAGCGTCAACACTCCATACTACACTGCTACTAGCTGGCTGCATTTGACCCATATAGATAAGCACGCCAGTGCTGGCTAGGTGGGTAGCGTTCTCTAGGGAGTGCGAATGACAGGAAGCATGGCTGTATCCAGTGTGCGATCGTCCTGGAGACTCCACTAGTGTGGTGGCCAGGACGACTGGCACTGTGGCCACATCCTGTAATGATGAGCCCGGAGAAGGGAAGTCTGTTGTGGAAATAAGCCTATCAGTGTGTGTACATACCTCTGTCAGCCAGCATGTGTAGTAGCTGCTCTGTCTGCTGGTATATGAGCCAGGAGAAGGGAGGTCTGTTGTGGAAATAAGCCTACCAGTGTGTGTACATACCTCTGTCAGCCAGCATGTGTAGTAGCTGCTCTGTCTGCTGGTATATGAGCCAGGAGAAGGGAAGTCTGTTGTGGAAATAAGCCTATCAGTGTGTGTACATACCTCTGTCAGCCAGCATGTGTAGTAGCTGCTCTGTCTGCTGGTATATGAGCCAGGAGAAGGGAAGTCTGTTGTGGAAATAAGCCTATCAGTGTGTGTACATACCTCTGTCAGCCAGCATGTGTAATAACTGCTCTGTCTGCTGGTATATGAGCCAGGAGAAGGGAAGTCTGTTGTGGAAATAAGCCTACCAGTGTGTGTACATACCTCTGTCAGCCAGCATGTGTAGTAGCTGCTCTGTCTGCTGGTATATGAGCCAGGAGAAGGGAAGTCTGTTGTGGAAATAAGCCTATCAGTGTGTGTACATACCTCTGTCAGCCAGCATGTGTAATAGCTGCTCTGTCTGCTGGTATATGAGCCAGGAGAAGGGAGGTCTGTTGTTGAAATAAGCCTACCAGTGTGTGTACATACCTCTGTCAGCCAGCATGTGTAATAACTGCTCTGTCTGCTGGTATATGAGCCAGGAGAAGGGAGGTCTGTTGTGGAAATAAGCCTACCAGTGTGTGTACATACCTCTGTCAGCCAGCATGTGTAGTAGCTGCTCTGTCTGCTGGTATATGAGCCAGGAGAAGGGAAGTCTGTTGTGGAAATAAGCCTATCAGTGTGTGTACATACCTCTGTCAGCCAGCATGTGTAGTAGCTGCTCTGTCTGCTGGTATATGAGCCAGGAGAAGGGAAGTCTGTTGTGGAAATAAGCCTATCAGTGTGTGTACATACCTCTGTCAGCCAGCATGTGTAATAACTGCTCTGTCTGCTGGTATATGAGCCAGGAGAAGGGAAGTCTGTTGTGGAAATAAGCCTACCAGTGTGTGTACATACCTCTGTCAGCCAGCATGTGTAGTAGCTGCTCTGTCTGCTGGTATATGAGCCAGGAGAAGGGAAGTCTGTTGTGGAAATAAGCCTATCAGTGTGTGTACATACCTCTGTCAGCCAGCATGTGTAATAGCTGCTCTGTCTGCCGGTATATGAGACAGGAGAAGGGAGGTCTGTTGTTGAAATAAGCCTACCAGTGTGTGTACATACCTCTGTCAGCCAGCATGTGTAATAACTGCTCTGTCTGCTGGTATATGAGCCAGGAGAAGGGAGGTCTGTTGTGGAAATAAGCCTATCAGTGTGTGTACATACCTCTGTCAGCCAGCATGTGTAATAACTGCTCTGTCTGCTGGTATATGAGCCAGGAGAAGGGAAGTCTGTTGTGGAAATAAGCCTACCAGTGTGTGTACATACCTCTGTCAGCCAGCATGTGTAGTAGCTGCTCTGTCTGCTGGTATATGAGCCAGGAGAAGGGAAGTCTGTTGTGGAAATAAGCCTATCAGTGTGTGTACATACCTCTGTCAGCCAGCATGTGTAATAACTGCTCTGTCTGCTGGTATATGAGCCAGGAGAAGGGAAGTCTGTTGTGGAAATAAGCCTATCAGTGTGTGTACATACCTCTGTCAGCCAGCATGTGTAGTAGCTGCTCTGTCTGCTGGTATATGAGCCAGGAGAAGGGAAGTCTGTTGTGGAAATAAGCCTACCAGTGTGTGTACATACCTCTGTCTGCCAGCATGTGTAGTAGCTGCTCCGTCTGCTGGTATATGAGCTCGGAGAAGGGAAGTCTGTTGTGGAAATAAGCCTACCAGTGTGTGTACATACCTCTGTCAGCCAGCATGTGTAATAACTGCTCTGTCTGCTGGTATATGAGCCAGGAGAAGGGAGGTCTGTTGTGGAAATAAGCCTACCAGTGTGTGTACATACCTCTGTCAGCCAGCATGTGTAGTAGCTGCTCTGTCTGCTGGTATATGAGCCAGGAGAAGGGAGGTCTGTTGTGGAAATAAGCCTATCAGTGTGTGTACATACCTCTGTCAGCCAGCATGTGTAATAACTGCTCTCACAGTCTGCTGGTATATGAGCCAGGAGAAGGGAGGTCTGTTGTGGAAATAAGCCTATCAGTGTGTGTACATACCTCTGTCAGCCAGCATGTGTAGTAGCTGCTCTGTCTGCTGGTATATGAGCCAGGAGAAGGGAAGTCTGTTGTGGAAATAAGCCTACCAGTGTGTGTACATACCTCTGTCAGCCAGCATGTGTAGTAGCTGCTCTGTCTGCTGGTATATGAGCCAGGAGAAGGGAGGTCTGTTGTGGAAATAAGCCTACCAGTGTGTGTACATACCTCTGTCAGCCAGCATGTGTAGTAGCTGCTCTGTCTGCTGGTATATGAGCCAGGAGAAGGGAGGTCTGTTGTGGAAATAAGCCTATCAGTGTGTGTACATACCTCTGTCAGCCAGCATGTGTAATAACTGCTCTCACAGTCTGCTGGTATATGAGCCAGGAGAAGGGAGGTCTGTTGTGGAAATAAGCCTATCAGTGTGTGTACATACCTCTGTCAGCCAGCATGTGTAGTAGCTGCTCTGTCTGCTGGTATATGAGCCAGGAGAAGGGAAGTCTGTTGTGGAAATAAGCCTACCAGTGTGTGTACATACCTCTGTCAGCCAGCATGTGTAGTAGCTGCTCCGTCTGCTGGTATATGAGCTTGGAGAAGGGAAGTCTGTTGTGGAAATAAGCCTACCAGTGTGTGTACATACCTCTGTCAGCCAGCATGTGTAATAACTGCTCTGTCTGCTGGTATATGAGCCAGGAGAAGGGAGGTCTGTTGTGGAAATAAGCCTACCAGTGTGTGTACATACCTCTGTCAGCCAGCATGTGTAATAACTGCTCTGTCTGCTGGTATATGAGCCAGGAGAAGGGAAGTCTGTTGTGGAAATAAGCCTACCAGTGTGTGTACATACCTCTGTCTGCCAGCATGTGTAATAACTGCTCTGTCTGCTGGTATATGAGCCAGGAGAAGGGAAGTCTGTTGTGGAAATAAGCCTACCAGTGTGTGTACATACCTCTGTCAGCCAGCATGTGTAGTAGCTGCTCTGTCTGCTGGTATATGAGCCGGGAGAAAGGGAAGGCTGTTGTAGAAATAAGCCTACCAGTGTGTGTACATACCTCTGTCAGCCAGCATGTGTAGTAGCTGCTCTGTCTGCTGGTATATGAGCCAGGAGAAGGGAAGTCTGTTGTGGAAATAAGCCTACCAGTGTGTGTACATACCTCTGTCAGCCAGCATGTGTAATAACTGCTCTGTCTGCTGGTATATGAGCCAGGAGAAGGGAGGTCTGTTGTGGAAATAAGCCTACCAGTGTGTGTACATACCTCTGTCAGCCAGCATGTGTAGTAGCTGCTCCGTCTGCTGGTATATGAGCCAGGAGAAGGGAAGTCTGTTGTGGAAATAAGCCTACCAGTGTGTGTACATACCTCTGTCAGCCAGCATGTGTAGTAGCTGCTCTGTCTGCTGGTATATGAGCCAGGAGAAGGGAAGTCTGTTGTGGAAATAAGCCTACCAGTGTGTGTACATACCTCTGTCAGCCAGCATGTGTAGTAGCTGCTCTGTCTGCTGGTATATGAGCCAGGAGAAGGGAAGTCTGTTGTGGAAATAAGCCTACCAGTGTGTGTACATACCTCTGTCAGCCAGCATGTGTAGTAGCTGCTCTGTCTGCTGGTATATGAGCCAGGAGAAGGGAAGTCTGTTGTGGAAATAAGCCTACCAGTGTGTGTACATACCTCTGTCAGCCAGCATGTGTAGTAGCTGCTCTGTCTGCTGGTATATGAGCCAGGAGAAGGGAAGTCTGTTGTGGAAATAAGCCTACCAGTGTGTGTACATACCTCTGTCAGCCAGCATATGTAGTAGCTGCTCTGTCTGCTGGTATATGAGCCAGGAGAAGGGAAGTCTGTTGTGGAAATAAGCCTATCAGTGTGTGTACATACCTCTGTCAGCCAGCATGTGTAGTAGCTGCTCTGTCTGCTGGTATATGAGCCAGGAGAAGGGAAGTCTGTTGTGGAAATAAGCCTACCAGTGTGTGTACGTACCTCTGTCAGCCAGCATGTGTAATAACTGCTCTGTCTGCTGGTATATGAGCCAGGAGAAGGGAAGTCTGTTGTGGAAATAAGCCTATCAGTGTGTGTACATACCTCTGTCTGCCAGCATGTGTAGTAGCTGCTCTGTCTGCTGGTATATGAGCCAGGAGAAGGGAAGTCTGTTGTGGAAATAAGCCTACCAGTGTGTGTACATACCTCTGTCAGCCAGCATGTGTAGTAGCTGCTCTGTCTGCTGGTATATGAGCCAGGAGAAGGGAAGTCTGTTGTGGAAATAAGCCTACCAGTGTGTGTACATACCTCTGTCAGCCAGCATGTGTAATAACTGCTCTGTCTGCTGGTATATGAGCCAGGAGAAGGGAAGTCTGTTGTTGAAATAAGCCTACCAGTGTGTGTACATACCTCTGTCAGCCAGCATGTGTAGTAGCTGCTCTGTCTGCTGGTATATGAGCCAGGAGAAGGGAAGTCTGTTGTGGAAATAAGCCTACCAGTGTGTGTACATACCTCTGTCAGCCAGCATGTGTAATAACTGCTCTGTCTGCTGGTATATGAGCCAGGAGAAGGGAAGTCTGTTGTGGAAATAAGCCTACCAGTGTGTGTACATACCTCTGTCAGCCAGCATGTGTAGTAGCTGCTCTGTCTGCTGGTATATGAGCCCGGAGAAGGGAAGTCTGTTGTGGAAATAAGCCTACCAGTGTGTGTACATACCTCTGTCTGCCAGCATGTGTAATAACTGCTCTGTCTGCTGGTATATGAGCCAGGAGGAGGGAAGTCTGTTGTGGAAATAAGCCTACCAGTGTGTGTACATACCTCTGTCAGCCAGCATGTGTAGTAGCTGCTCTGTCTGCTGGTATATGAGCCGGGAGAAAGGGAAGGCTGTTGTAGAAATAAGCCTACCAGTGTGTGTACATACCTCTGTCAGCCAGCATGTGTAGTAGCTGCTCTGTCTGCTGGTATATGAGCCAGGAGAAGGGAAGTCTGTTGTGGAAATAAGCCTACCAGTGTGTGTACATACCTCTGTCAGCCAGCATGTGTAATAACTGCTCTGTCTGCTGGTATATGAGCCAGGAGAAGGGAGGTCTGTTGTGGAAATAAGCCTACCAGTGTGTGTACATACCTCTGTCAGCCAGCATGTGTAGTAGCTGCTCCGTCTGCTGGTATATGAGCCAGGAGAAGGGAAGTCTGTTGTGGAAATAAGCCTACCAGTGTGTGTACATACCTCTGTCAGCCAGCATGTGTAGTAGCTGCTCTGTCTGCTGGTATATGAGCCAGGAGAAGGGAAGTCTGTTGTGGAAATAAGCCTACCAGTGTGTGTACATACCTCTGTCAGCCAGCATGTGTAGTAGCTGCTCTGTCTGCTGGTATATGAGCCAGGAGAAGGGAAGTCTGTTGTGGAAATAAGCCTACCAGTGTGTGTACATACCTCTGTCAGCCAGCATGTGTAGTAGCTGCTCTGTCTGCTGGTATATGAGCCAGGAGAAGGGAAGTCTGTTGTGGAAATAAGCCTACCAGTGTGTGTACATACCTCTGTCAGCCAGCATGTGTAGTAGCTGCTCTGTCTGCTGGTATATGAGCCAGGAGAAGGGAAGTCTGTTGTGGAAATAAGCCTACCAGTGTGTGTACATACCTCTGTCAGCCAGCATATGTAGTAGCTGCTCTGTCTGCTGGTATATGAGCCAGGAGAAGGGAAGTCTGTTGTGGAAATAAGCCTATCAGTGTGTGTACATACCTCTGTCAGCCAGCATGTGTAGTAGCTGCTCTGTCTGCTGGTATATGAGCCAGGAGAAGGGAAGTCTGTTGTGGAAATAAGCCTACCAGTGTGTGTACGTACCTCTGTCAGCCAGCATGTGTAATAACTGCTCTGTCTGCTGGTATATGAGCCAGGAGAAGGGAAGTCTGTTGTGGAAATAAGCCTATCAGTGTGTGTACATACCTCTGTCTGCCAGCATGTGTAGTAGCTGCTCTGTCTGCTGGTATATGAGCCAGGAGAAGGGAAGTCTGTTGTGGAAATAAGCCTACCAGTGTGTGTACATACCTCTGTCAGCCAGCATGTGTAGTAGCTGCTCTGTCTGCTGGTATATGAGCCAGGAGAAGGGAAGTCTGTTGTGGAAATAAGCCTACCAGTGTGTGACCATACCTCTGTCAGCCAGCATGTGTAATAACTGCTCTGTCTGCTGGTATATGAGCCAGGAGAAGGGAAGTCTGTTGTTGAAATAAGCCTACCAGTGTGTGTACATACCTCTGTCAGCCAGCATGTGTAGTAGCTGCTCTGTCTGCTGGTATATGAGCCAGGAGAAGGGAAGTCTGTTGTGGAAATAAGCCTACCAGTGTGTGTACATACCTCTGTCAGCCAGCATGTGTAATAACTGCTCTGTCTGCTGGTATATGAGCCAGGAGAAGGGAAGTCTGTTGTGGAAATAAGCCTACCAGTGTGTGTACATACCTCTGTCAGCCAGCATGTGTAGTAGCTGCTCTGTCTGCTGGTATATGAGCCCGGAGAAGGGAAGTCTGTTGTGGAAATAAGCCTATCAGTGTGTGTACATACCTCTGTCAGCCAGCATGTGTAGTAGCTGCTCTGTCTGCTGGTATATGAGCCAGGAGAAGGGAAGTCTGTTGTGGAAATAAGCCTACCAGTGTGTGTACATACCTCTGTCAGCCAGCATGTGTAATAACTGCTCTGTCTGCTGGTATATGAGCCAGGAGAAGGGAGGTCTGTTGTGGAAATAAGCCTACCAGTGTGTGTACATACCTCTGTCAGCCAGCATGTGTAGTAGCTGCTCCGTCTGCTGGTATATGAGCCAGGAGAAGGGAAGTCTGTTGTGGAAATAAGCCTACCAGTGTGTGTACATACCTCTGTCAGCCAGCATGTGTAGTAGCTGCTCTGTCTGCTGGTATATGAGCCAGGAGAAGGGAAGTCTGTTGTGGAAATAAGCCTACCAGTGTGTGTACAATATTGTATACCTCTGTCAGCCAGCATATGTAGTAGCTGCTCTGTCTGCTGGTATATGAGCCAGGAGAAGGGAAGTCTGTTGTGGAAATAAGCCTACCAGTGTGTGTACAATATTGTATACCTCTGTCAGCCAGCATATGTAGTAGCTGCTCTGTCTGCTGGTATATAAGCCAGGAGAAGGGAAGTCTGTTGTGGAAATAAGCCTACCAGTGTGTGTACATACCTCTGTCAGCCAGCATGTGTAGTAGCTGCTCTGTCTGCTGGTATATGAGCCAGGAGAAGGGAAGTCTGTTGTGGAAATAAGCCTACCAGTGTGTGTACAATATTGTATACCTCTGTCAGCCAGCATGTGTAGTAGCTGCTCTGTCTGCTGGTATATGAGCCAGGAGAAGGGAGGTCTGTTGTAGAAATAAGCCTACCAGTGTGTGTACATACCTCTGTCAGCCAGCATGTGTAATAACTGCTCCGTCTGCTGGTATATGAGCCAGGAGAAGGGAGGTCTGTTGTAGAAATAAGCCTACCAGTGTGTGTACATACCTCTGTCAGCCAGCATGTGTAATAACTGCTCTGTCTGCTGGTATATGAGCCAGGAGAAGGGAGGTCTGTTGTGGAAATAAGCCTACCAGTGTGTGTACATACCTCTGTCAGCCAGCATGTGTAATAGCTGCTCTGTCTGCTGGTATATGAGCCGGGAGAAAGGGAAGGCTGTTGTAGAAATAAGCCTACCAGTGTGTGTACATACCTCTGTCAGCCAGCATATGTAGTAGCTGCTCTGTCTGCTGGTATATGAGCCAGGAGAAGGGAGGTCTGTTGTAGAAATAAGCCTACCAGTGTGTGTACATACCTCTGTCTGCCAGCATGTGTAATAACTGCTCTGTCTGCTGGTATATGAGCCAGGAGAAGGGAGGTCTGTTGTGGAAATAAGCCTACCAGTGTGTGTACATACCTCTGTCAGCCAGCATATGTAGTAGCTGCTCTGTCTGCTGGTATATGAGCCAGGAGAAGGGAGGTCTGTTGTAGAAATAAGCCTACCAGTGTGTGTACATACCTCTGTCAGCCAGCATGTGTAATAACTGCTCTGTCTGCTGGTATATGAGCCAGGAGAAGGGAGGTCTGTTGTGGAAATAAGCCTACCAGTGTGTGTACATACCTCTGTCAGCCAGCATATGTAGTAGCTGCTCTGTCTGCTGGTATATGAGCCAGGAGAAGGGAGGTCTGTTGTAGAAATAAGCCTACCAGTGTGTGTACATACCTCTGTCT
>OZ012684.1:93463726-93498726 GCA_963942565.1 Maea johnstoni
CGCTCTTCTCCATCTGGATCTCATCTATGTGAACTGACTGCCACTTGCCACCCTGCAAATACGTAATACATCCGCTCTTATAACATTACGTGATTACATTGCATGCAATGCAGAGTAGCTTTAGATAGCAGTATGGATACACATTCATTGAACTGGTATATTTACTTCATCCAATACTTTTACGTATCATACCTTTTCCGTGTAGAATACTGTATTCTATATGTTTTCTTCAAACACATTGTCAGCAATCATACTTTTATCTGATTTGTATCTGGGAGAGTGGGAGGCCTTAATCATCTTTGAACTCATCTCAACAAAGGGAGCAACAATTGGAAAACCATAGAAGTGAGATTCCAAAACCCAATTGGAACAAAAACGTTCACTTAAATCTCTTCCAAAACATTGCTTTCAAATCCAGATATTTCCTGTCACACCATGGGAATGAGTGCAAAGGCTTATTTGAAAGTGGTACGTCTTGTTTGCATGAAGCACCTTAAGGCTAGAAATCGTATGTACGCCCTTAAGGTTTTCTTGAACACCATAGTTTCCCTCAATTTTATCTTTGAGTGACCTTCAACAGATCTTAACAGTAACTATTCATGCCTGAGCATCTCCTTGACAAGTGCTGTCTGGACCTATGCTGATGCTTCTAAATATAACTTAATTTAATCATCAATTCTGGACCTATGATGAATTCACATGACATTTGATGGAGAATTGTGTGCTGGGTTCTGACTGACATTTCTCCTTCTCTAATATTCTAAAATATGTTCCGGTCAAAATGATTCCATCATACTAATCAGGGCATTATTGAGCACTGTCAGGCCTCGACGTTAACCATAGCCCGATAGCCCGGGGCTAGTCGTAAAGGCTCAGGGCTAGACGTTTGTTTGTTTGCCTAGCCCGGCTGGGCTAGGTCAAATTTTATCAGCATTACATGATTTGTCGTCAACTGTGGACTTTGAGCACTAGCACTTCAGTCTGGACAGAGACCACCATACTTAACCTATATATATCTCTGGTCTGGAGTGGCGATTCTGGGTTATCAGTAGTAGCATCGCCACTCCTAAGTTATGAAGTGCACTCGCAAATAGAAACCGGCATATACATAATCTGCCGGTTGAAGTTAATAGCCAATAAAAACACTCAGTTTATGTGCCGACCGGATTATAGCTGATCTGCCTGTGGTTCAATCGAATTGAACCATCACGATTGTCGATATCAAGTAGACCGGCGTTCCTGAAATGTGGAGGTTGTCACAGTCTATGTTTTGGTTTTTGGAAGCTTGAATCTATAATGAATTTGACATGTACGTCCTTCTGAGCTTGCAATTCTTGGTCACTGAACCCAGAAATTGTGTGATGAAGACAGTTTACACTTTCCTCCTTCAGGAAAAGTCACTTATCTGTTGACTTCCAGCTTCCAGTCATTTTGCTCTAAGTTACTCAAAGTCTAATGAAGGGGAAACAGTTAATATCACTGCGACATCTTGGATCGGACAAGCAGACGATAGCGGGGAAGAGTTTTGGAAGATCACGAAATATATCATTGGGTTTGCTGTGTGTCTATTGTGGTGTTTTGTGTAGGAATAGTGTGTGTTTATTTTGGCGTGTTTTGTAGAAGTGGGGAGGGAGTAATTGGGGAGATTCGAAAGGTTTTGTGGGTGAATAGGTGTAGCGTGGGCAGCGTTTTTGGCGGGAAAACAAAAGCTGGATAGAGAGGGGGTAAAGTAGAACGAAAGTTGATTGTTTTAGTAGAATTTCAACTGTGGGTGAGAGAAAAATGAGTAGAAGGAATAGTAGGGATGGTGGGAAGTGGGGAGAAGAATTTTTTGGTTGAGTGTGAGAAGTGTAAGCAGTGGATTAGTGGGGATAGTTTGGGACTAGTGTGTATAGAGCATGCATTGAAGGGAAAAGGTGGGAGAAAGAAGTTGGGGAGTGGAAGAAGAAGGCAATGAAGAGGAAATGGGAGTATGGAGGAAGGATATGGAGAGAAGGATGGGAGAGTGGGAAAAAGAGTGCAGAGGTTAGAAGAGAAGGGAGGAAAAAGAGAAAAGAGGGGTGAAGGACGAAGAAAGTGGAAGGGATGAAAGCCCAGGTAAAAGAGGGAGAAAAGGAGGGAAGGATAGAGAGCAAAGGGGAGGGGAAAAAGACGAGAGGAGATATGGGGAAGGAGAAGGAAAAAGAGGGGACGGAGGCAGATAGTGGAAATAATTGGGATAGCGGGAAAGGGGTGTGTTACAGGTTATGTACTGTAATGCACTTATAGTTAAGAGTCACGGCCACACCTAAGACACTCAACATATATCATGTATGTCTTATCATAATCAGTGCAAAGCACTACAGTAGTTCTTGGAAGCCTAGCCCCTTCCGTTATCAGTACGCACTAGGCGAACTCACTATCTACTATGTAAAGACTGTATCACTGATGATTAGTCAGTCTATCTCTAGCACTTGCCTAATAAAGAAGGCTCAGCCTATACTAGTATGAAAGCCTAGTATTGTTATTATTCATTGATACAAGCCCACAAACATGGTTTCAGAAGTGGGATATTTTGGTTGTAAAGACAGTGCAGCCAGAGCAAGAATGTTTAGGGAGCCAAATCTTGACTTAAACAGAGCAATAGCAATGTGCAGAAGTAGTGAAATAGCACAGGATCAATTACAGAAAATAGATGCTACTGGTACTACAGAGGAATCTGTGCATTATTCAAAGAATAATGGGAAGAAATATCACTCCTCACAAGCAAGAAGAGGAGGGAAAATGAAAATGACAAGCAATACCTCAAAATGCAGATATTGTGGAGGTCAGCATAAATTTGGAAGAGAAGAATGCCCAGCATATGGGGAAACATGCGCCATCTGTCAAATGAAAAATCACTATGCTAGGATGTGCTTACAGAAAAAAGCTGCCAAAAAGAAGAGTATTAATCTTGCCACAGAATATGATGATACAGAAAATGATGATTCAGATTCAGACACTTCCTTTAAACTTGAAACAGTTGGGAAAGTGAATACTAAAGGAAGAAAATACTTTGTCCATCTGCAAATGTGATATGACATGGACCCCCATAAAAATGTGAAGTGCCAAATGGATACAGGTACCACCTGTAATCTCATTAGTTTCACAGATGCCTGCAAGGTGGCGCAAGATGGCAGTGGTGAGTTTCTACAGAAAACAAGCACAAAGCTTAAGTTTTATGATGGCACAATCATACAGGCACGAGGAAACTGTCGTTTCAACTGCAAATATAAAGGAAAAATATACCCGCTTGAATTCAAGGTAGTGGACACAGATCAAAAACCATTACTTTCTGGGGAAACCTGCGAAGAGCTTGGACTTATTCAAATAGAAGCTGATAGTATAAATCAGGTCACCGATGCGAATACAGAATATTCAAAACAATCGGCAAACAGCGACATATTCAAAAAGTACAAAAATAACTTCGAGGGATTAGGATGTCTAAAAGGAGAATACCAGATAGAAATAGACCCGAGCATTAGACCTGTTCAGCACCACCCAAGACGTGTTCCATTACCCCTAAAACAAGAGTTAAAGAAAAAACTCGGGGAACTAGAGAAGCAAGGAATCATAGCGAAAGTTAATGGGTCTACACCATGGATCAACAGCCTGGTAGCAGTAAAAAAGCCTGGAAAACTGCGAATATGCATCGACCCTAAGGATCTAAACAAAGCTATACTGAGACCAAAATATCCAATGCCTGTTATTGAAGACATACTACCAAACCTTACCAAGGCAAAAGTGTTTTCAGTGCTTGACGCAAAAGATGGATTTCATCAGGTGAAACTGAGTGAGGAAAGTAGCTACCTCACAACTTTCTGGACACCGTTCGGTAGATACAGATACCTTCGGATGCCATTCGGAATTTCATCAGGACCTGAGGAATACCAACGTCGCCAACATGAAGTGATTGAGGGACTGCCTGGGGTAGATGTCATAGCTGATGATATACTAGTGTATGGCTCTGGCGAGACACTAGAAGAAGCCAACCTAGACCATGACAGAAACTTGGAAAAGTTGATGGAAAGAGCACAAGAAAAAAACCTCAAGTTCAACAAGAAGAAAGCTAGACTACGCATGAGCGAGGTACCGTATATGGGCCATTTGCTAACAACAGAAGGTGTTAAACCAGGTCCAAAGAAAGTTAGCGCCGTTGCAGAAATGCCAGCCCCAACAGACAAGAAAGGTGTGCAGAGATTACTTGGTTTCGTGAATTACTTGGCTAAATTCCTCCCACATCTGTCCGACACGTGTGAGCCACTGAGACGTTTGACAGACCAGAATGCAGAGTGGAGATGGGACCAGCAGCACAAGGAAGCATTTGAAAAAATCAAGCAACTAGTTACAGCACAACCTGTACTGAAATACTATGACATAAATGAAGAAGTCACAATACAATGTGATGCAAGTGATAAGGGCCTAGGAGCGGCTCTACTGCAAAATGGCCAACCAGTAGCATTTGCCTCTGGTGCATTATCTCAAACAGAGCAAAGATATGCTCAGATTGAAAAAGAGTGCCTTGCAATCGTGTTTGCATGTGAACGGTTCGACCACTACATACATGGCCGTAAATTAGTGAACGTGGAATCAGACCACAAACCACTTGAGGCGATCTTCCAGAAACCTATACTATCGGCACCAAAAAGACTGCAGCGAATGATGCTTCGTCTGCAGAAATATTCACTGCATATCAAATATAAACAAGGAAGCAAGATGTACATTGCCGATGCACTATCTAGGGCATACCTCCCTACCACAGAAGTGACAGATGACAAAAAGCAGTTCGAAATATTTGCAATTCGACAAGAAAAAGCTCTTATACAAGAGCTAGAAGAAATCAAACAAACTGATTTCATACGTGTGAAAGAGGAACGACTACATCAAATCCAGAAATCCACCCTTGCAGATTCTACACTACAAGCACTACAAAGTGTAATTCTAACAGGATGGCCAGACTCTCGTGATGAAGTACCCATATGCGTACGTAGTTATTTTGGATACCGAGATGAACTTACTGTACAAGACGGCATTTTGTACAAGGGGATGAATGTGATAATCCCAAAAGCAATGCGCAGAGAAATGATCAATAGAACACACTCCAGCCATCAAGGGAAAGAAGCCAGTATAAGAAAAGCCAAAGATGTGCTATTCTGGCCAGGAATGAATGGCGAAATACAAGAAGCTGTAGAGAGGTGTGAAACATGCAATGAATTTGCCATAAAACAGCAGAAAGAGCCCCTGATGACACATGAGATACCTACCTACCCATGGAAGAAGGTAGGAATGGATGTATTCACTTTGGAGAAAAAAGATTACCTTGTCACCTGTGATTACTACTCTGATTTCTGGGAACTTGATAAACTTCGAAGCACTACATCAAAAGCTATCATAGCATGCTGTAGAAAGAACTTTGCTCGAAATGGAATTCCACAGGAAATAGTCAGTGATAACGGTCCACAGTTTACAAGTGAAGAATTCACACAATTTGCTGAAAAATACGAATTCAAACATACCACCTCATCTCCATATCACAGCCAGTCAAACGGAAAAGCCGAATCAGCTGTGAAAATAGCCAAGCGCCTGATGAAAAAGGCAAAACGAGATAGAAAAGATTATTGGCTAGCAATTCTAGACTACCGTAATACACCAACAGAGGGAGCAGACAGCAGCCCAGTGCAGCGCCTAATGTCAAGACGCACTCGCACTCTACTACCGACAAGTGAAAACCTGTTATTACCTTAAGTCATCGAAGATGTCACCTACACAATTGAACAACGTCACAGACGTACGAAGCTCTACTATGATAAAGGTTCAAAAGAATTACCTGAGCTGAAAATAGGTGAACCGGTCCGAATTCAACCTAACCCCGGTTTGAAAGAGGGTCGCTGAGAGATTGGAACATGCTTACAAAAAGTGGCACCACGTTCCTACCTCATAGATGTTGATGGCACTAAGTATCGGCGTAACAGGAAGTTCCTCAGAACAACTGGGGAAACCTTACAGCCAGCAATTTGCGATCAACGCGAAATTGAAGTGGCAAATACACCTGATGTGCTACCCAAAGCACCATATGAGCAAAGAACAACACCAGCTGTCATTCGGAGCAGTGATGAAAGTGTAAAACCAACACCTCATCCAGTTACACCTATGAACTTAAGACCACGCAGAGATGTGAAACCACCAACCAGATATAAAGACTTTGTTACCAAGTAATGGTCAAAAGAAAATGAAGTAGCTGTTATCATGGGCATAATAATCCCTGACACTACTCAGTGAGCAAGGAAAGTCTACTCCTAGCACACAGTTGAAAGTTGACCCTAGCTTCCAAGTAACAAGAAACTTGAAAACTAATGTTAGAATTTAAGATGTAATATGATTTAGATTCTAGAATAAGTATGAATGATGAAACGTAGATCGGAAGAATTTCAAGGACACTTGTACTAAGACTATTCAAAAGCTAAATGTCAGTGCAATGATTGTCACCTTCAATTTAGACTTATGAGAAATTATCTAGTCAGCAAGTAAATTTAAAGTATACAATGAAACTATGAGGAATAATACTTATATGATTATTCAGAAGTAATAACAATACACAGAAAGTTTAATAACCTGCTCAAGAACAATTATAAGCTAAAATTGATATTTTTATGAAAGGGGAGATGTTACAGGTTATGTACTGTAATGCACTTATAGTTAAGAGTCACGGCCACACCTAAGACACTCAACATATATCCTGTATGTCTTATCATAATCAGTGCAAAGCACTACAGTAGTTCTCGGAAGCCTAGCCCCTTCCGTTATCAGTACGCACTAGGCGAACTCACTATCTACTATGTAAAGACTGTATCACTGATGATTAGTCAGTCTATCTCTAGCACTTGCCTAATAAAGAAGGCTCAGCCTATACTAGTATGAAAGCCTAGTATTGTTATTATTCATTGATACAAGCCCACAAACAGGGTGGAAGAAGAGAGGAGAGCCCACATGAAAAAGAATAGGTAGCAGCTAGCTTAAGCGGCTAGTTAGCTGCTAGCTAGCTGCTACCTAAAAGCCATTAAATAGTTGACAAATAAAGGAAGCAGGAATTGAGATCTGGACTTAGACAATTTTTGAAGTGATCAGGAGTTGAGAACTAAGCCTAGAAGTGATCAGTAGTTGAAAACCAAGACTTAATCATTTAATTGGGTGTTACCAGGTAGGGGAAAGTTGAGAAGGAGTTGAGATATGCACAACATAACTGGTTGATCTTGTCAGACGAACTGGTCCAACTATTACCCTTTTTAACTGCCATTCACATGACTGCATGAGGTAATGCTTCTCCAAATCAGGTAAATTTCTCTTGAAATTAATACTTTAAGGGACTCATACCAGACTGGGCATATGACAGACCATTAAATGAATATGTCAAGTGTCATCAGAGATGTTTTTAGGTATGTCATATTCAACTGAAAGAGAGAATTACCATTATCCATGTATATTGCACCCATTGGCTGTATTTATAATCCACCCTAGGAATAGATTTCCCCATTAATGTTTCATTATCATAATTGAGTCTTTCTGCAATATATGTAGTTCACTATAAACTAATTATATGATTTCCTGAATATATGTTGATCTATGCATTTGTACCTTTAAAATGATGGCATGCATGCAATGTTTTATCACTTTTCCATTTAGGTAAATTTGATGAAAATAAACATGCATGTGAAGAGAAAGTTTTATATAATGGCAATCCATATCTATTTTTGTACATGTACTGATACCTACAGTCCATAGCAGTGTTTATGTATCGCAGATTTCTTTCCAGTTATATGGGGGGGGGGGGGGGGGGATCGACTTGGATCGACTCTGCTATGCAAGCAGAGTGAGCAGCTAGGGGTTGACAGAAGTGTGATCAGGAGTTGACAGGAGCGATCAAGAGTTGACAAATTAGCAAGCTCATTTGCATGGTAAAATGTTCACTAGCCGCTAGCTAGCAGTAATGATCAGGAGTTGACAGGAGTGATCAGGAGTTGACAAATCAGCAAGCTCATTTGCATGGTAAAATGTTCACTAGCCGCTAGCTAGCAGTAGTGATCGGGAGTTGACAAATCAGCAAGCTCATTTGCATGGTAAAATGTTCACTAGCCGCTAGCTAGCAGTAGTGATCAGGAGTTGACAGGAGTGATCAGGAGTTGACAAATCAGCAAGCTCATTTGCATGGTAAAATGTTCACTAGCCGCTAGCTAGCAGTAGTGATCGGGAGTTGACAAATCAGCAAGCTCATTTGCATGGTAAAATGTTCACTAGCCGCTAGCTAGCAGCTAGGTAGCCGCTAGTTGAGATCCCTGGTTGAGAAACCTATCTATTTTTTCATGTGGGAGAGGGTGAGGTGAGAAAAGAAGATAGAAAGGAGGATGATGATAGGGTGAGGGAGAAAGATAATAGGAAAGAGGATGAGGAGAGGGTGAGGGAGAAAGGCGATAGGAAAGAGGGTGAGGGAGAAAGGCGATATGAAAGGATGAGGAGAGGGTGAGGGAGAAAGACGATAGGATCAGAGCAGGATCGCTAGGCTTAAGAAATAGAACAGGAAGGACAGCACAGGATAAGATTTGCCAGAAATGTAAGGAGGGGGAGGTCGAAAATGAGCAGCATGTGGTGCTTATGCCCAGCATACAGAGTAGAAAGGAACAGAATATTGGGGAAGGTAAGGTGAATATGGGGAGAAGAGAGATGGGCAGAGAAGAAGGGGAGCAGCTCAAGGAGATAGGTTTGTCTGGGGACCCATTGGAGGTGTTAGCCAGAATGGTGGGAGAAGGGGTGAGGAAAATGATGAAGGAAAGAGAGGGATGAAAAAAGGCAAATGAGACACAAGGGTGTGTTGTATGCTTACATGTTTTAAATCACTGTGTAACACTGTTACTTTTGGTTCATACTAATCGTAGTATTAAGCGAGTAAGAGGAAGGGAGCCACGTAGGTAAGTGAGAGATGCGGAAACAGTTTGGTCTGTTGAGAGGTACAATTTGGATAAGGCTGTTGAAATTAACAAATAACGCAGTTTATATGTGGGGTTTTTGAGGGGTTCATATGTGTGGGGTTTTAAATATATGTGTAGGACAGGAAGACAGGGAGGGGGTAGACCAGATACTTGGTAGGATATCTGTATAGGACAGGAGGACGGGGGAGGGGACTGACCGGATGCAGGATGCATGACAATAAGTATGGGGGGATAGGGAACATGAAGAGCAACATAACAAGGCCCGGGGGTGACGAGTGGCCTGGGTGGTAGAGGGTGGTCTCCGTAGGTCCTCCTCTGGGAGTTGACCCCGCGGGAAAAATGCGGTTGCGGATCTCAAACAAACAAACAAACAAAATTGGGCAAACAGCAGCGGAGACGGTGATCTTATGTGCTTATCTGTTGCTAACAAGTGCTTCCCTGCTGTGTAAAAACAGTAATATACATGTTGGGGGTGGGGATAATAAACTTTATTGCATTAAATGGAATGGACCGGATATTCAGCCCCAGACTGTTTATCATAATTTATGTGTGGCTAATTTCATTGGCCAATCCCTTTCCCACCAAAAAGGTTCTCCCCAAGCCACAAGTTTCCTATAGATTTCATTACATAAAATCACATAAATAAAAAGTTATAACAGAAATAAAATGGCTAAGAAAGGTCAACCAGACCTTTCAAAGTTTTTTTCAAAGGCCCTCTACATCAGGAGCAGACCAGGAAAAGAGGGAAAAAAGCCTAGAAAGTAACTTAAAATATGACAAAAAGAAGAGGAAAAGGGACTTCTTGGACAAATGGCTAGAGGAATTCCCTGGTCTCATGTAAGGAAATGTTTTAAATAGGACTTGTACAAATGAGAAAATTATATAATATTAATTACAGAAACTTGTGAAAGAAAGTGAAAATATATTTATGGGTAACTTAAGATTAGAAAGTGATCTTCAGTACTACAGTCATTTTCAAAACAACTTTAAATCATGGGGCCATCGAATAGGTTTTCATATATTTTGAAAAAAT
Source organism: Maea johnstoni (assembly GCA_963942565.1). Lineage (NCBI taxonomy): Eukaryota > Metazoa > Annelida > Polychaeta > Spionida > Magelonidae > Maea > Maea johnstoni. The sequence continues at coordinate 93,473,759 of OZ012684.1, forward strand.
AATGCAGTTTATGTCAAGGGAAACTCATTCTCCAAAACTGGTTCCTTTCTTTGCTAAATTCATTTATTTAGAGACACTGTCACTGCCTAAAATACCGTTCTGCCTTATTGAATTTATTTGTTGGGTAAAATAAAGGAATTCAAGAAACTATCTGCATAATGCTCATAATGCACTTAACAAGAAAACATATAGGAAATGACAAGTCATTGCATTGTGTTAGTTTTCGAACCACAGATGGTAAAAATCTGTGAAGAGGACTTTTAAGTTTATTTTCAAATTTGGCAGATTTCACATTAAAATGTGAGAAGAGTTACCCAATTGATACCATATATGCCCCATTCTTATACAAGATGTTGTTGAGCAAGGGAAACCCATTTCATCCCAATGAATTATTAATGAAATTGTCTGATAATGCTTGAAACTTTTTCATTCTCTTAGCTCTTAGGATACTATTTATTATAGCGCAGGATATAATCATAATGGTACATATTTAATAGAAATCTCTTATTGAAACAATATCTTTTCAAATTTTGCATTGGTATCAGGAAAATTGTATAATATAAATTATTTTTAAATTTATTTTGAATTGTTAGTCCAATACTCAGTCACTGTTACTGTTACTGGTATCGTTAGACCTTTCATACTTACTGATGTTTACTATTTTGGGTGGGATACGGTAATTCTAGGTGAAATGCAGGTATTATACATGGACTATTCAACATGATTGCACCAGTCAGCAGGGTGTATGAGTATCACCGAAAGAAATGAAATCTACAATCTAGAGTAAGACTAAGTAAAGTCTAAGACTACATGAATAGGATTGGAAGGTAGAAGGGTTAGGTGGGTTACACCAGCTGGAGAGATAGGGACAGTGAAAGCGAAGGTCATGCGCGTGCACCTACCTACAAAGATAAGAAAAATACATTTTAACACATTTGAAATAGAGTGCATACACCATGAGACAGTGACTGACATAAAGCAATACTACAAAGCAAATCAATACAGGGGTTAATGGTGGGTCACAAATTGGTAAATAGCAATTATCATATTTTTCAGCAGTTTTCGGTCATAAATTTTCAGGGCTAGGGAAAAAAAATCAGGGCTAGTGAAATTTTTGGGAACTAGCCCTGATGGGCTAGTGCAAAATTTTCTTAACGTTGAGCCCTGGCACTACAGGTATGGATGGGTTACGATAAGATGTTTAATGCCTCCTCTCGATCTTACCTGGAACCCCACGAAACAGCCGCCTGCTATCCTCGGCAGCTGAATGACGAGGGCGATGTGTGCCTTTACGGCTAGTTGGTGTTCTACCTTCACATACTCCCTGTGGATACAATGGCGAGCACACGCGATCAACTCCTCGTGTTGGTCTCCCGAGTCACACTGTAACAACAGCAGCCTGTCCTGGCCGGCCTCCTCACCATTTCCCAGGAACTGCCTGTAAGCAAAACATCTCTCTTAACCCTTGTGTTGCTGGTGGCTAAGTTCTTGTGCCTTTGACAAAAGTAGCCTCAGCATTAGATGGGTTATAGAGGTGGTATTACGTCTGTGTGATGTAGCTTTATACTGCTAAATAACAGCAGTATGTCCTGGGGGCCTCAGTATAAAACTTCATGTAGTGCTTGAGAGGTGCTTGTACTTAAGAATACAAAGGGAGAACAATTAATGGACTTTCTAACGACAAGCACATAGCAAGCACAACACAAAGCTTTATACTAGGGACAGCAGAAAGAAAGCAGTTGTACTCTCTCTATCGCTAAGAAGTCATGACTGCTCTAGTTCAGCAACTGTGTGATTCACAGTGAGCCGAATTCAAAGACAACCCAGGGTTGGTTTGTACTGTTGTTTATATACTGTATTAATATTGTGGCAGTTTAATTAATGCAAACTTTGTGCACCCCTGGAGTCAACATTTATAAAACTGTGCACCCTTATTTGGACATCCAATCCCTATGCTAGTATAATACATCACACTTACATGATAACTTGTCATTCAACATCAGACCTGGCCTATGCAACAATTGAACTGAAATTGGCAATTTAATCTTTTATCATATACCTAACCGTACCTGACAGCATTGTAGAATTGTTGCTCAGTATCAAATGCTTGTAGTGTTTGCAGCTCTATGTCCAGGTTGATGCCACCTCTCATGTCCTGCACATCTGCATTTGACAGCAATCTCGAGTGGGTTGTCACCTGAAACGACATGCAGATATTCAAAATTCCTGGTCTAACCATGTAGACTTTCTGTCAACAGAAAAACCCCAATATTCAAAAGGATTAAAGAAAAAAAGTTTTTTTCAAGTCTGATAAATTTCCATATCAAAACAAATGACAGGGAAGCATTACATACCTTTATCTCAGGTTTTAAAACTAGGTCTTCATACAAAAAAAAAACATTTCCATAGTTGATATGAAATTAGGACATCCAATAAGGTATCTGAAGAGGGAATGATCATCATATCTTGATAGTCAACCCTCCCTCAAATACTAGTGTGAATTTGCTATAATCAGACACGCCTTATAAGTAAACCTTAAAATCTCCAAAGGGTATTTTTAACCCTTTTGCTGCTGATGGCTTACTTGGTCAATAGAATTTGATGCGAAAAAAGCTGAAAACGGACTGAAACCCTGGCTAATGGGTACTCATCTGCTGGACTCAACAAGAGCTTTCCAATGGGTACCAACACGGCAGGGTTTAACCATTTACACTCAGAGCGGCCAAAATAGGCCTGATGATTTTGGAAATATTTTACTCACAAAAGCATTTTCTTGAAAACATTTGAAGGAAAGGTGTTGATCAGAAGCCAGACAACAACTCTCCTTCAAATATTTTGTGAACTTTAGCTTTATTCCAAAGTTATCCTCAAAAGTATGAGAGTAGCAGACGATACCTGCTCGAGAAACTCTAAGTGTTAATGGGTTAAAGGGTTTTCAAAGATTTCTGCGTTCTTGTGCCTCAGCATTGAAAGGGTTAAAGATATGACTGGGTTACCCTTTCATGCTTAGAGCTCAATTTGATGAGTGTCATCTCAATGTTATGATACTTTTGAAAATAACAATGGAATAGATTATGAATTCACAAAATATTTAATGAGTCGTGATCAACATTTCTCCTCAAAATATGCTTTTGAATGATATAGTCAAAAGTCTCTTTTGGGTTAAAAAAGAAAGGAATAGATTAAGAGAAGTGGCCAAAAACTGTATTTGTATTTGGCAAAGGTAGCCTTGCTACCTTAGCCAATGTGGAGGCTTGGAATACTAAGACACACCACACACTCACCTGCATGAAGATGCCTTGCTGCCTTAGCCAATGTGGAGGCTTGTAATACTTAGACACACCACACACTCACCTGCATGACGATGCCTTGCTGCCTTAGCCAATGTGGAGGCTTGTTATACAAAGACACACCACACACTCACCTGCATGAAGATGCCTTGCTACCTTAGCCAATGTGGAGGCTTGGAATACTTAGACACACCACACACTCACCTGCATGAAGATGCCTTGCTACCTTACCAATGTGGAGGCTTGTAATACTAAGACACACCACACACTCACCTGCATGAAGATGCCTTGCTACCTTAGCCAATGTGGAGGCTTGTAATACAAAGACACACCACACACTCACCTGCATGAAGATGCCTTGCTACCTTAGCCAATGTGGAGGCTTGGAATACTTAGACACACCACACACTCACCTGCATGAAGATGCCTTGCTACCTTACCAATGTGGAGGCTTGTAATACTAAGACACACCACACACTCACCTGCATGAAGATGCCTTGCTACCTTAGCCAATGTGGAGGCTTGTAATACTTAGACACACCACACACTCACCTGCATGAAGATGCCTTGCTACCTTAGCCTATGTGGAGGCTTGTAATACTAAGACACACCACACACTCACCTGCATGAAGATGCCTTGCTGCCTTAGCCAATGTGGAGGCTTGTGATACAAAGACACACCACACACTCACCTGCATGAAGATGCCTTGCTGCCTTAGCCAATGTGGAGGCTTGGAATACTAAGACACACCACACACTCACCTGCATGGAGATGCCTTGCTGCCTTAGCCAATGTGGAGGCTTGTGATACTAAGACACACCACACACTCACCTGCATGAAGATGCCTTGCTGCCTTAGCCAATGTGGAGGCTTGTAATACTAAGACACACCACACACTCACCTGCATGAAGATGCCTTGCTGCCTTAGCCAATGTGGAGGCTTGTGATACTAAGACACACCACACACTCACCTGCATGAAGATACCTTGCTGCCTTAGCCAATGTGGAGGCTTGGAATACTAAGACACACCACACACTCACCTGCATGGAGATGCCTTGCTGCCTTAGCCAATGTGGAGGCTTGGAATACTAAGACACACCACACACTCACCTGCATGGAGATGCCTTGCTGCCTTAGCCAATGTGGAGGCTTGTGATACTAAGACACACCACACACTCACCTGCATGAAGATGCCTTGCTGCCTTAGCCAATGTGGAGGCTTGTAATACTTAGACACACCACACACTCACCTGCATGAAGATGCCTTGCTGCCTTAGCCAATGTGGAGGCTTGTAATACTAAGACACACCACACACTCACCTGCATGAAGATGCCTTGCTGCCTTAGCCAATGTGGAGGCTTGGAATACTAAGACACACCACACACTCACCTGCATGAAGATGCCTTGCTGCCTTAGCCAATGTGGAGGCTTGTGATACTAAGACACACCACACACTCACCTGCATGAAGATACCTTGCTGCCTTAGCCAATGTGGAGGCTTGTAATACTAAGACACACCACACACTCACCTGCATGAAGATGCCTTGCTGCCTTAGCCAATGTGGAGGCTTGTAATACTAAGACACACCACACACTCACCTGCATGAAGATGCCTTGCTACCTTAGCCAATGTGGAGGCTTGTAATACTAAGACACACCACACACTCACCTGCATGAAGATGCCTTGCTGCCTTACCAATGTGGAGGCTTGTAATACAAAGACACACCACACACTCACCTGCATGAAGATGCCTTGCTACCTTACCAATGTGGAGGCTTGTGATACTAAGACACACCACACACTCACCTGCATGAAGATGCCTTGCTACCTTACCAATGTGGAGGCTTGTAATACTAAGACACACCACACACTCACCTGCATGAAGATGCCTTGCTACCTTAGCCAATGTGGAGGCTTGTAATACTTAGACACACCACACACTCACCTGCATGAAGATGCCTTGCTGCCTTAGCCAATGTGGAGGCTTGTAATACTAAGACACACCACACACTCACCTGCATGAAGATGACTTGCTGCCTTAGCCAATGTGGAGGCTTGGAATACTAAGACACACCACACACTCACCTGCATGGAGATGCCTTGCTGCCTTAGCCAATGTGGAGGCCTGTAATACTAAGACACACCACACACTCACCTGCATGAAGATGACTTGCTGCCTTAGCCAATGTGGAGGCTTGGAATACTAAGACACACCACACACTCACCTGCATGGAGATGCCTTGCTGCCTTAGCCAATGTGGAGGCCTGTAATACTAAGACACACCACACACTCACCTGCATGAAGATGCCTTGCTGCCTTAGCCAATGTGGAGGCTTGGAATACTAAGACACACCACACACTCACCTGCATGAAGATGCCTTGCTGCCTTAGCCAATGTGGAGGCTTGGAATACTAAGACACACCACACACTCACCTGCATGAAGATGCCTTGCTGCCTTAGCCAATGTGGAGGCTTGGAATACTAAGACACACCACACAATCACCTGCATGAAGATGCCTTGCTGCCTTAGCCAATGTGGAGGCTTGGAATACTAAGACACACCACACACTCACCTGCATGAAGATGCCTTGCTGCCTTAGCCAATGTGGAGGCTTGGAATACTAAGACACACCACACACTCACCTGCATGAAGATGCCTTGCTGCCTTAGCCAATGTGGAGGCTTGGAATACTAAGACACACCACACAATCACCTGCATGAAGATGCCTTGCTGCCTTAGCCAATGTGGAGGCTTGGAATACTAAGACACACCACACACTCACCTGCATGAAGATGCCTTGCTGCCTTAGCCAATGTGGAGGCTTGGAATACTAAGACACACCACACACTCACCTGCATGAAGATGCCTTGCTGCCTTAGCCAATGTGGAGGCTTGGAATACTAAGACACACCACACAATCACCTGCATGAAGATGCCTTGCTGCCTTAGCCAATGTGGAGGCTTGGAATACTAAGACACACCACACACTCACCTGCATGAAGATGCCTTGCTGCCTTAGCCAATGTGGAGGCTTGTAATACTTAGACACACCACACACTCACCTGCATGAAGATGCCTTGCTGCGGCTGTTTGTGGATGAGTTCATTCTCCAGATACTCTGCTAGACTTTCATGTTTCTGCAGGGAGTAGTACTTGTGCATGATGTCCCGCTGCTGTCCACTCAGGCGAGTCTGCTTCAGGCGCAATATGGAGTCCGGAGTGGCACATTGCAGTAACACATCCTGCGCCTTCTCTAGAACCTAGAATCAGAAAGCAAATCACACCTGTAGAGCTCTAATTCATTCTTCCTCAGAAATTGTCATCTATCACATTTATTAGAATGATGTCAGTTAAATAGTGAAGCCTTTTTTGACCACTGGGGGTAATAGTAGGTTAAAATGTCAAAACAGCAAATTAGAAACACAAAGGATAGATTATGAATACCTGACATGAAAATGCACAGCTGTCATTGGATTGGAGTATTAATTTAACCCTTATGCTGCTGGTGGCTAATTTGGCCAATACAAAATAACGCAAAATACCTGAAAAATGACTGAAACCCTCGCAAATGGGTACTCATCTGAGAGTACTCAGCAAGAGCTATCCAATGAATACCAACAAGACAGGATTAATATGTTTTTCAAAAATCTTTGCATCCTTGCGCTTTGGACGAAAGTAGCCTGGCATTAAAAGGGTTAAGTCAAAAATGTTAGAGACATTACATAACCTTTATATTGAAATACATATTTATCCAATTCTAAAAGAGCATTGTTCAAGTCCATAAATGAAAAAAGAAAAGAATAAGATCACCACCCATGCATACAGCCCAAAAAGTAGCCTAACAATGCTGTTGAAATCTTTCAGACCAAAGCATTATTGAGAAATTATTTGAAAGGGAAATGACATGCTGGTTGTTAATCAATATGTTCTATCTTTTATCATCTTTCATTGAGTTAGTAAACAAATACAGTGCAAGCAACCAGAGTCCAAGGATTTCTTGTTCTTCCCATTGTTCTCATGCTGGTTGTGAGTACAGATATTCAATCTTTTACTATCGTTCATTGAGAGAGTTACGCCAAGCCAGCAATTTGTCATAGATTTAATACTTCTTAATTTAGTTTGTCATTGAATGTTCTCATTATTTTTACTCTATTGTATTCAGGCCTCATCGCCAACTCAAACTGTTACTGGCCCCTTAGGACCAGTAATACCTAGGATCTACTGGTCCTGCAAATTTTTTACTGGTTCTACAAATTTTTCTTTAATATAAAAAGAATCAAACATTGGTTAAAATCCACAAACAACATTTATTTTTATTTATCTCATCTTCATTTATTTCAAAATCATTTGGCACATTCTTGAGGGGAAACTTGTTAACAAGAATTTCCCCAAATATTAACTGGCCATGTAGGCCTTTTACTGCCTTAAGCCATTTTGGGAATTTTTTACTGGCCTGGGGCCATAGGACCACTATTAGCGTCGAGCCTTGGCATTGAGCAGCGAACCTAAGTGAGTAATGGGAGTCTTAGGGTTGCAAGATACTACAATAGTTTATCTTTGTGGGACATGGTTCTTACCTTAGCTTCCCACTGTTGGTCTGCGTTCTCATGCTGGTTGAGATCCTGACAGATCTGTAGCACAACAGAGGCTGCCGTGTCTGTGTGGTATCCAATGAACACATCACCTACACTGGCACATTTCTCCCTAAAAGATAAAGGAGAGAACGATGAAGGAAATATTACCTACATCTACACACACACACACACACACACACACACACACACACACACACATATTCTCTCTCTCTCTCTCTCTCTCTCTCTCTCTCTCTCTCTCTCTCTCTATATATATATATATATATATATATATATATATATATATATATATATATATATATATATATATATGTATATACACATATATCATATAAGCTGTATAATTTAATAAAAAGATTTTATACATTTCATTAAATCTTTCAATAGCAAATCTGTCAATAATCTAGTTGCAAATAACTTTCACATTAGCAGCTGTAGTAGCAAAGATTGTATATGTTTTACCTTCTGTGCAGTCCTCCCAGGACAGAGCTGAACTCTTGGGCCCACTGCTCCAGTTTTTTAACCACAGTTATCTGATCTGGGGTCAGGATGGTGCTCATTGCTAGGAAGTGCTTTTCCAGACGGTTGATGAGGGGGATTGGGAACTTTTCATACACCACCGTCTTTTCTGCTACCACAATCAAACTACAAGACAAATTAAAAAAAATCTTTTTTACTTAGGTGTATGGGCGTTGCAACAACAATGAGGGTAAAAATTTATTTGTCAATTGCATGTGTATATAACCCATTTAGAAGAATTCTTATACTTCAGATTATTTCTATAACATGCAGAAAACACATCACATATACCTCTAACCATCCAGGTATAGGTTGAACCAAAGGCAAAACTAGAAGCTCAGGTTTGATAACAGCGTAAGGTAGGTTTGAATTTAATCAACTGGAACAGAGGTAATATTACTAGGGAGTTTGTGTCTAAATCAATCACAAAAACAAAACCATTAAAAAACATTTATGTCAAATATGACCCTTGTAGTAATGACATTTTTCATTGAGGTTTTATCCTAATTCATACAGTAACTAAGTTTGAAGAAAAATAATAAACTTTATGAAAATATAAAACAATTTTCGGTTCATATTAGTTTTATTGGTAAAATATTCAAGGCAAACATTATATTGCATACATTGTGAATACAGTCAAATTAATCATTTTCTATGTATTACAGTTTTAGGATCCGATAGCTATCTAATATGCTGATAATAATTTTATCTGTAAAGAGCAAGATTGGGTGATTGCTTACCGGAAGTCCTTGTGGACGTTGCACTTGACCTTGTGGGTTCCCAGACCTAGATCCACAAACCGGTTCACTCCACAGTAAGCATAGTACTGAAACATACACAATAAATGACACTTTACGGTACAATAACATTATGGTTCTATAAACTTTCCAATCATGAGAGACAGTATTATCTACAATGGCATACAGATTGAATAATGAACTAAGTTATCATCAAAATGTAGGCTGAAATGCAAGTATGTTGCCTCTTTGCCTTTGTGCCTAATAAAATGAATAGATTTATTGAGTAGATATCTTGTGATTGAAGGTTTTATACTTCAGAGGATCTTACAGGAACGGTACAAGGGCTAGATTTGAATAGATTAGTGTATATTGTTTGTACCTGGTTGAGGGCGTCATACTGGGGCTCTCGTAGAGGTTGTCTAGGATCTTACAGGAACAGTACAAGGGCTAGATTTGAATAGATTAGTGAATATTATTTGTACCTGGTTGAGGGCGTCATAGAGGCTCTCATAGAGGTTGTCTAGGATCTTACAGGAACGGTACAAGGGCTAGATTTGAATAGATTAGTGAATATTATTTGTACCTGGTTGAGGGCGTCATAGAGGCTCTCGTAGAGGTTGTCTAGGATCTTACAGGAACGGTACAAGGGCTAGATTTGAATAGATTAGTGTATATTGTTTGTACCTGGTTGAGGGCGTCATAGAGGCTCTCGTAGAGGTTGTCCAGATTGAGCAGGACCACAGCTCGTCCTGTCTCCATACACATCTTGATGTGGTTGATATTCCTGCACACCTGGTGGGAGTAATAATCAACATGCCACTACCACAAGCTTTAAGTGAGTAACTTAATAATACATTATATATATATATATATATATATATATATATATATATATATATATATATATATATATATATATATATATATATATATATATATATAGTAAAACAACCCTGCTTAAGTTGAGAATTATCAAGTGCTTAGTTAGGCAATAAATTAAGTTTAAATTTATAGTATAAAACTAGAACCAGCATCTAATTTGGCTGAGTGGTCTTATGAAATGCCCTAATACTGTTTGCTGTGTCTCAACAATGCACAAGGTCTGAGGTTCAAGAAGGCCCCCTTGAGACACAAGATAATGTTGCCAGTGACTTGAGCTTAGCTGGAATATTGTGTTTCCTCCTTCCCCCACCATGAACTACTGGCTGGTATCAAAAACAAAACCTCTATTGTTGCTTACCTGCGTGTATTCCTGGTCCTTTGGAAATCCACTGCCAAAGATAGTGACGGGATCTATCTTCTGGAGGTGTTGTTGCAGAATAGAGAGGGCTGCATAGTTCTCCGTTAAGATCAGCAGGTAGCGACTCTCACTGAAACAGAACAGTAAAAACTCTGTAAATAAGATCAGCAGGTAGCGACTCTCACTGAAACAGAACAGCAAAAACGCTGTAAATAATATCAGCAGGTAGCGACTCTCACTGAAACAGAACAGCAAAAACGCTGTAAATAAGATCAGCAGGTAGCGACTCTCACTGAAACAGAACAGCAAATACTATGTTCAGATCAGCAGGTAGCGACTCTCACTGAATCAGAACAGCAAAAGCTTTGTAAATAAGATTAGCAGTTAGCGACTCTCACTGAATCAGAACAGCAAAAACTTTGTAAATAAGATCAGCAGGTAGCGACTCTCACTGAATCAGAACAGCAAAAACTTTGTAAATAAGATCAGCAGGTAGCGACTCTCACTGAAACAGAACAGCAAAAACTCTGTAAATAAGATTTGAGGGTGGTGACTCTCATTGAGACAGAAAAGACAAACATCAAAATCTCTGTTAAGATGTGCATAGTACTTTAATACATAAACTTATATAACACTGGAACATGTGGATTTAGTGTATGTGGATAGGGCCATGAGTGTCATGAAGTATAGTTACCTTTCAAGCCCCACACCGAAGAGGCTAGCCTTGATGAGCCCACCAGGAGTACAATCAGGGTCATCAGGATGCACCTGAAATAGAAATATGTTAGAATAAGATTGGCCTTTGGCTTTCAGTGATTTTTCTCTGCAGCATGTGAGACTGGCCAGATGTTAGAGGCAGGGGAAACTAGAGTAGCCCAGGGAAACCACCCATTGCCTCACGTCACCGGCAACTTAATCACATGCCACTAGCCTAATTAGACAAAGTGATCTTTGGCATAGGTGGGAGGCAGGAAGCTGTCAGTGTGCAATACCCTAGACCATTCTATTGTCGGGGAACCCCCTGCTATAAGATAAGAAATAAAGCACCACCAAAATATCCAAATAGTCACTTTAAAAAGAATCTGCTTAAGGGCACACTTTATTCAATATTTTCTTTGCCATAAGCGGGGTGTTGTGGAGGGCTGTCTGTGGTGCTTCTGCAACTGAAAGACCCCTTGGAACTATTTGTTAGCAGGAGTGAATTTCTTCTCGGTTCCAAGTTTATGTCTCATTGTGATATGTCCTAAGACAGGGGTGCGATAACAGGTGTGGGTTCTATCCATGGGATCAGAGATTTAAAAATGTTTTTTCAAGTGATGGTGTGGCAGGCAGCACTGAATTCTACAGCCAGATATGAAACCATTAATGCTTAATAGTTCCCCTAGAAATTCTCTAAAATACCTTAGACAATAACTTTGGAATTAAAAAGATATTTTACAGTGTTGTTGGTAAGGTTCAAAAGAACATTTCTCCATCAAATATTTTCCTAATCATGTTTGCCAACAACCATATTGCATATTGCAATTTTGCCAGTATTTTCCACCTTGGCAGATTTGTTGTCAATTATACATGTTTTTCTTTGGCAAATACCTGCGGCTAACCTTTAGATCATATGTGTACAACCTATTGACTTAACTCATAAACACTCTGAGTTTCTCTAAAAAGTATTGTATGCCACTCTCATACTTTTGAAAATAACTTGGTAATAAAGAAAAAGTTCACAAAATATTTGAAGGAGAGTTGTTGCTTGGCTTCTGATGATCATGTCTCCTTCAGATATTTTCCAAAAAATCTTTTTGATAAAAAAATATTTCCAAATTTGTCAGGCCTGTTTTGGCTGTTCTGAGTGTAAATGGGTTAAATACTCTTTTGGGGTTTATGGGTCTTTGGGGTTTATTGTGTACACATACCGGTTGCTCTGTATCCATATTTTGCAGGCATTTCTTGAACTCCTTGATAGGATCTACCTTGTCCAAGCCACCAAAGTTTCTCTGGATAGCGTGCTCGAGTTGGCGCAGTGTCGGTGCTCGGCCGGTCTGGGCAGAAAACCCATAAACCATCTTCACCAAGCTAAAAACCAGAAAAGGATTCTTAGGTTTGTGGCCTTTGCAACAATTGATTGAAATCAATAAAAAGGACCAATATACCAAAGAAAGGTCCAAAATCAAATTGAAAAGAGTCATGTAAGGATGTTTTCAACACTTACAGTTGCACATATAGAAGTTTATACAAAAGCATTTTGAAAAATAACTCAATAAAAATGTTTTATATCAAGCTACCTTCAATATAATAATGCATATCCATTACAAATCACAAACATTTGAAGAAATTTCTCAATTGAAAGAAACTTCTGATGTCTTAAACAGCAGATCAACCTAATTTTCATGTATAATATATGACCCCCTACGTAAGGTGTTGATGTAGAAATCACAAAGCCCTAAGTACTCTGAGCCATTTGACAACAGAATTGTGCAGTGTCAGATAAGTTACTTATAATCACCTGTATTTGAGGAAAATCTTTCTAGGAACTTCCCTGTAGAAACCCATACCACAAGGAATTGTTTGATCACTATGACAGCTAAGTAATGCAATACTAGATGTGATATGCATTTATAACCATCTGTATTTGCTCAAATTAGCTGTAGGAAATCCCTGAGCCCTGGGCAAATTTAGTTGTCAAGTATATCATAGAGGTCTTTGAAAGACCTCTCATAGAGGTCTTTGAAAGACCTCTATGATCTACTTGACAACAGAATTGAGCTAGGTCAGGTGATATTTTAACCACGTGCATTTCGGGAAATCTTTATGATAACTCTACCAGTCTGAATCCCTGCCCTCAAAGTAATCTTTAATTGTTGTGACAGCTGAGCTAAGCAGTACCAGGTATGATATACATGCATAACCACCAGCATGTGAGGAAAGTTAGATGAGGACTTACCTGTAGAAATCCCTGAGGCCAAAAAACTCCCTGATCTCCTTGACAGCGGAATTGTAGAGTGTCAGGTAAGCTTGAGCCAGGGATGGGATAATCTGGGTGATGTTCTGCAGTACCATAGGGTTGGATGAACAAATGCCCCTGGAAATCAGATGTTACCATTAGCTAACAGTATGTAATAAGTATCTAATGAGACATTAACCCATTCATTATATGTGCTCTAAGTAAAATCTGGATTTCCTGTAGATAAAACCAACATAAAACCTTTATTGAGGACAATGCAATATTGATTTTGTACTACTACTACTACTACTACTACTACTACTACTACTACTACTACTACTATGACTTCTCAATATGAAAGTTTCTTAAGTTTCATACCAAAATTTCTCAAAAAAGAATTATCTACATCTGTAGTACACTTACAATGGGGACAAGAAAGGCTAAGCTGTGAAACTACCTTTTTTATATTTACAAATGATGAATTGGGAAATGACTCTCATCTATTCATTGATGCTTAATTGGCGGGGCCATCAGGCCCGCCTTATCTGGGAAGGTGTTTTGAGATGTACATGGGCAGACGTCACGTGGTTTAAATCCTGAGGCCGGACTGAATATAATTCTCTATTCTGATTGGTTATATTATAAATGTTGCCTTTGCCGCGGAAAATCGTGCCTTCCTTATTTTAATTTAGCATGAAGTTTTCAAATATATAAAATATTTTAAGCGGACATAAAGTATATTTTTCAGTATAAGAAGGAAAATTACTATGAAAAAAAGTACTCTGTGTATATAGACTAGCGCCAGTCTCACAATCACGTCACGGATTAGGGACTGGTATCGCCCACCATCTATTGTTGGCGTGAAGCGGCTTATAGGACTGCCACTAGTCTACTATGTGTATAGAATGAAACCAGGAGACTTCGTAACCAAACTGGTTCGTAACCAAACTGATGCGTACCCTAGTAGCTTCGCACCCAAGAGATTTCGAAGTCTCCAGCTTGCGCCTAGAATTCCGATATTTGTTTTATTTCTACAAAAATGATACAAATCTAGTCATTATAAATTATTTTCCTCTATAATGTTAATGTTCTTTATACATCCGGTTCCCTCACAAGTTCATAAATAACTTGGCCCCGCCTTTTGACTATTGATGCTTTGCATCTACAACCGTACTTGTGCTACAATGGTGCAATATCATTCTGATCAACAAAATCACTGCAGAATTAAAAGTTGTTTTCAGTGGCTCAGTAGATGAAGCATAAGATTATTATTATTATTATTATTATTATTATTATTATTATTATTATTATCGTTATTATTATTACTATCATTATTATTACCATTACTATTAATACAATTATTATAATTATTACTATCATTATTATTATCATTATTATTATTATTATTATTATTATTATTATTATTATTATTATTATTATCATTATTATTATCATTATTATTATTATTATTATTATTGTCATCATCATTATTATTATTATTGTCATCATCATTATTATTATCATCATTACTCTAGAATTCTGTACAAATCTGGCACTGAAGCCTACCTTGCACTTTCAATGAGTTCTTCTTCATTTGGCACGTCTCGCTTGACGAGAATTCCCCGGTTCATCTTGGCAGGATCTAAGGCCCAGTTGGAGATTCCTATGAATGCCACTTTCTTGTAGGCTTCCTGTTTCTCATCTGCCTCACAGCCATCCTCCAACAATGGATGCAGAGTCTGAAATGGAAAGAAACCTGACTTTTATTCACTACCTATAGGCCTGTGAAGCAGGTATGGTGTGGATAGAGGGACATTGAGGGTTCATCGAACACTTTGGTGTGATTGAGAGTTGCAATTTCTTATGCCAATTTTTGATTGCTTTTGGCTGAGCATGAAGATCTTCTTTAGAGCCAGCCCCTTCCACATAAACTATGAGTGTTTCTTGATGGAACATGTCAACTGTGAATCAGTGGGATCAGGATGGGGCATTAAATGCCTAAAGGGGTATACTAGGGGAGTCCTCTCAGAGGTTCTAAATATGGCCAGTCCACATGGACCCTAAATGTTTCTGAAGGGAATATGTCAACTGTGTACCAGTAAGTTAGATGAGGGTCAATATTATCTAGAGGGGTATTCTGAAAAGGGAGTCCTCCCCACCTGGGGAAGGGGGAATGTTATCTTGAGGGGTACCTTTTAAGGGTAGTCCTTTTGGGGGGCAATATTACCTTGAAGTACATTCTAAGGGACTTTTCCCTTTTTTTTTTGGGGGGGGGGGGGGGGGGGCAGGGTGATGTTACCTCAAATCAGGGATGTCATTGTTTAGAATTTTTTCTGGATTTGATATATTGATAAATTGCTTTCGATTTCGATTATTTCGATACGATGCATTGATATATCCATAGAAATGCTATCTATGCCATGATGGAAAGTCATGAAGCATTGGTGCTGGTTTTTCACCATTTTATGAGGGTCCTGCCTCATCTTTTTGCTTCTTCTTGGAATGCAACAAGAAAAGTGAGGCATGACCATGTAGAGAAATGCTTTTAGAAAGTATGTGACTAGCAACACCAGCAATATTCAGCTCTCAATTTCTTCTCTAAGTGTCCATTTTCATGTTTTTGATATTTCGATACATTGCGATATGTATTGACAAGTGAAAGCAGGCTGTATGTTTAAGAAGAGTTATTGATATATCAATATGCCCCATATTAATGACATCCCTACCTTGAGGAGCATCCTATTTTAAGGGAAGTCGTCTATGAGGAAGGGGCAATTTAACTTTGAAGAGCATTTTAGGTGAGCCCCCCTCTTGAGGGGCAGTGGAGGGGTATATTACCTTGAGGGGCATTCTGGGCGAGTCCTCTGCCAGTCCCACTTCATCCAGCACAACACAAGACACAAACTTGGTGAGGTCCTTATCTTTCTGTCGGCGTGCAGCTTCTCTGAAGGTCCCAACGATGCCATCTGGGGTGGACAGCGAACTGCACTGGAATGATATCATGTTCACCTACAAAAAAAACAACATTGCACAATTAGGAAACAGTAAAGCAACGTGAGCTATTTATATCAAATGGGCTATTTAAAGGGATATTGAATCAAGACTATGATGAATATTGACCAAGTGAAAGCTGCATTGTGACCAACCATGTCATGAGACATATTAAAGATTTGCCAATAAAAACTGAGGGGGATTAAAGGTAATCGCCATTACCTTATTAACAGCCATATTAGTCCAAAGTAAGCCATTAGTGATCCACTTCCAGGACTACTAATTATAAAGCGATACTTAAGGCAATAAACAACCTTTCATTTGAACTGCGTTGTAAAGCAGGCAACATCGGCTGGATGCTGGTCATAGTCTGGTGGACATTCGAGCAGATGCTACCTGCTCTGTGGTTCTTCCGACAATGAGTTGGAATTTGGAAGTCCGGTTTTCGTCACTTTTTCTTATATGGGGATGAATGGGTTAACAGCAAGTTAGAAAAATAGACAGAAAACATAACAAATCTTTGAAAGAAATCAAACATGAAAGATAATAATACAATAAACTTTATTCACACAGACCTGTTTTAGGGACTTGAATAGAGTCGAGCCTGAGGAGTTTCCTTGCATGGCGTCCACCACGATGGTCTTTGCTAGTGACTTCGAACTGCCTGGTTTCCCCACCAGAAACAAGGGGATCCTGTTCTCAATGCACACCACCATCATGAAGACATTCTCCTTCAGAGCCTGATTGCGCGCTATGTTTGGTCCTAGCTCTACTTGGTCGAGGAACACATCTTGACATCTGCCAGAATATGAGCACAATCAAATCAATACTACAGGATGTAGGCAAAGAAGAAGAGAGAGAGAGAGAGAGAGAGAGAGAGAGAGAGAGAGAGAGAGAGAGGAGAGAGAGAGAGAGAGAGAGAGAGAGAGAGAGAAGAGAGGAGAGAGAGAGAGAGATGAGAGAGAGAGAGAGAGAGAGAGAGAGAGAGAGAGAGAGGAGAGAGAGAGAGAGAGGAGAGAGAGAGAGAGAGAGAGAGAGAGAGAGAGAGAGAAGAGAGAGAGAGAGAGAGAGAGAGAGAGGGGGGGGGGGGGGAGGGAGGGGAGGGGGGGAGGGGAGGGAGGGAGTGAGAGAGAGAGCAAATAAAAGCATTTTCATTCATTGTCTACATATAAGATAACTATCATACCTGTTGATCTCTTCCAGAATGCATGAGGCGCCACCTGGTAGCTGAAAGGGGCCTGTGAAGTATCGTGAGACAGCCTGACGGTACTCTGTGCGATTCTGCAGGCAGGCGTGGTAGCACACTCCAAGAGCCAGGACAAGAGACCTGGTCAGATCCTCCATTGGCTACCGAGAGGAAAGGTGAAATTCCAGCAATATTGTTAACAGGCAATGATCCACAGTTATTCCTCAAATCATTATAACACATTATTTAGACCCTTCAAAACCCCTTAGTCTTAACAAGCTCATTAATCAAGAATTACAATTGAGGTTGTTGTGAATCACTTTCAGATTCATTATTGACCTATTATTCAAATGCCTAGCTACTTTGAAGATTTTCAACAAATCCAGATTCTTTTGAAGATTCAAATATGTTTTTTTGTATGATTCACATACTTAACAGCAAAGTCATATTAAAGATCTTTGATAATACTTGTATCAACAACAACAACAATAATATTAATCTTAATAATAATACAAAAAAACTAATAATAATAATGATATTAATAATGATAATAATAACAATAATAATAATAATGATAGTAATAATAATAATAATTATAATAATAATAATAATAACAATAATAGTAATAATAATAATCTTAATAATGATCATAATAATGATGATAACAATAATGATAATAATAATTGTGATAATGATGATGATAATAATAATAATAATAACCACAAGAACAAACAACAATAATAATAATAATAATGATAATATGATTACAACAATAACAATAATAATAATGATAATAATAATATAATGATAACAATAAAAGTAATGATAATAACAATATTACTACTACTACTACTAATAATAATAATGATAATAATAATAATAATAATAATAATAATAATAATAATAATAATAATAATAATAATAATAATAATAATAATGATAGTCAAATTATCATTTGCATTGCTATTTCAATTTTAAAATGTCCAAAGATGCTTGAGAAGAACAATACATATTATCACTAAAAAATGGTTAGAGTAAACATTCAAATTACTAGGTATATACCTGGTATTCCTCCTCATCCTCAATAATCCTCGTACTCCTCCTCAGCTTTCTCGTCCATGAGATCAAAGATGAGTTCCCCATGCTCATAGAACCACAGCATAACCTCCATGGCCCTCTCAACATCGCGCAGACTCACAAAGACTGCACTCATCCTACAACGGTCAAACAGCAATAGAAATTCACATGATTGAACTAATGCTATCTTAATCCTACATTTGCAATGCCATTTCTAGATGTTCAAGTGCCATTAGACCACCAGTAGACATGGTTTGATGTTTCAATTTCAATGGTCCGCCTACTGGTCAGTGGTAGACCAGAGGTATATCCTTGGCTGATCTTGACCATAGAATCCATCTGCGGTCAGCCATGGGTCATCCTCTGCCTACTGGTCAGTGGTAGACCAGAGGTATATCCATACCTGTCAACATTCAACTTTCCAAAATCAGGAGATTTCACCCGGTTCACTTTTGGGGCCTCTTTCGCGGCATTTTATTTAGTTCCAACTTTGGCCACCATGGTCAGGTAAGTAGTTTAGCTAAGGAGTGGGCAATCATATTTCAAAGAATATTCTTAAACGATCTTGTCCTTAGATTTACAAAGATACCTGTGTTAATTATGAGGTGGTGAATTTTCTTTGTCAGCCATCATAGATTTTTCATGAGTTGCGATCTGATGATGCTAGCCCACACTGCACTTAATCCCATAGAACAACACATGGCTATGTGATAATTCCAATTAGTAAGGAATACTTGCTGAGAAAAGATGGGGAATTTTTCCGAGTCAGCAAAATCAGTAGCTAATCAGTAGATTTCTTCTAATCAGGTGCTCAATCAGTAGACAGCAATTTTGGGGTCTGAAATCAGTAGAGTACTGCTGAAATCAGTAGAGTTGACAGGTATGTATATCCATGCTGATCTTGACCATCAGATGAATCCATCTGCGGTCAGCCATGGGTCATCCATGAACTAAACCTACTTCACATGATCAAACTGATTATATCTTAATCCTACATTTGCAAAGCTATTTCTAGGTTTGAAAGTGTCCAATTCCATTTAATGCTGCTATCAGAAGATGGTAAATGTATATTTAACAGAACATTGAGTTGTCCAACACACAAGTATTGTTGCAATTTACCTTTTGGTTCCTCATGTGCTGCTGGATGCTGCCAGAACATTGCTGATCCCCTCTTCTACTCAGCTGCCATCGGAATACCACCAGACGCAAGCTGCAACAACAACAACGTAAGGATCGCTTCAGAATAATTTCATATAAATATGCATTTTAATCAGTATATTATATATAGTATGCATTTTTATCAAGGTATTTGCACCCAATAAATCAATGATCTATTGAATTAATTATATATATATATATATATATATATATATATATATATATATATATATATATATATATATATATATATATATATAATATATAATTATATTATATATTCATTTATAATATATATTTATATATACATCACATATATAATAAGGAAATAAGTATACATATATTATATGGAAATCTTTTGATAACAAAGAAATATTTGGATATATACTACCAAGATAGTTTGTTCCTCCTTGGTTTTAACAATTCTTTGATAATCTATCTGATGATTAAGTTGTATGACCATTGTGTACTCAGAGGCGGATTGATTCAAAACGATAGATCTATGATACAACTAATACACATATCAGTACCGTAAAGTTAACTCACATATCTGTGCACTATCTGTCTAATGTAAAGAAGTTCCACTTCTGTGCTCAGTTGTCCAAAGTCCCAGACCAGTGGAAGCATACTCTGTGGACTGTTGTTTCCCCTGTACACTATGGTACACTAGGCGTCGCATGGGAACACGGCCTGTGGGAAACAACAGTCACAGATTGACACATTCCCTGTTCCTGAGGTCATCAAATCCTTCATCCCATTCATGCCTGAAGATCGTTGTGACAACTAGTCTCAATCTCTAATACTTTTAAAAGATACTTTGGGAATTAGCATTAAACCACAAAATATCTGCAGGAGAGCTGTTGGCTGTGTTCAAAGCAACATTTCTCCTTCAAATAGTTTACAAAAGATTTTCTGACTTGAAAAGATATCAACAAAAACAAATCTGGGTAATTTTGGCTGCTACAGGAATGAAATGGTTAACGTCATGAAATGCCTTAGAGATCTACTCCATAAGTGGTCTCAACCTGTCTTACTTGTCAGAATAATTTTTGGAAGTAATCAAAACATATATATGAAAGAAAGTGGGATTGTATCTATGTTTTCTTCTTCAAATGTTTATCAAAAGTTTGTCTGGCCACAGAGATATTACGTAAATAGTCATGAGGCTTAAGAGGTGTTATAGGACATGGATTATATATCTTTGATTTCATGCAATCTAATCCTTTCATAATCACTTGCCTGTTGCTTGCTTCATTTTAAACTCCTTTCATTATACTTATCATAATGATACATAAGAAATAGGAAACTGCTTTATCTTGCGCAATAGCCTCTTTGGTAAGATACATCCTAGAAGGTCATGTACTATCTTCAGCAAGATACAAGAAATCCATTTAATGGACCCTTGACTGTTACCAATAGTGATTAAGAATCAGGAATGAAGTTTTGAGTTTATTACCTAGTCTGTCCACTGTCTGATCAGCTTTGATGTGATAGCCAAGTCCTGCTTGCTCCAACCTCTTTATCATAGCTCCGGTGTGTCTGAATCAAACCATTTATAGATTAGGGAAATGCTTTTACAATCATTACAATATACTTGGAAACAAGGTTTTAAAGTATGCAAAGAAAGCAAGCTACACAACCACCTGCACTGGCCATACTTACCAAAAATTTAAGCTGACAACCTACTCTGTCCTGAAATCCTTTTTTCCTAGCAAAATACTTATTCTCACTTAATCTACTTTGTGATTAAACAACCTGCAACAGGTTGCCTATACGTCAATATGAGATCATGGCAAGGAATTGCTTCACTATAATATTTGTTTAAAGAGACAAAATGACCCACATTGTTCAAGAATGTTACGTAGTTTCATTGATGCTTGATCCAGGTACACTTCATACTCATAAGAACCATTTTTCTGAATGCCCTAACTGGAGAAACTTTCAGATAAAGGTCTATAGTTTGTGAAGTTTTTTCTGATTTTAATTAATTGAGGTTTGAACTTACTTTCTGTAGGGTTGCAGGCAGCTATGATTTTGAGACCACAGCTGCCGTTGAGGAGAGCTCCTCTGACCGTGTGATCACACATGACTTCTTTGATCATCCCCAGTGCCTCTGTAGTGTTGGCCTCATCAAAGAAGAGCACTGTGTACATGTTGGGGTACCTCTGGCTGTTCCGCCGAGCAAGGTCCAGGGCCTTGTCTACCCTCTTCTTGATGTCATCCTCAGTTGTTCCTCCGTGAACCTGTAAATAATTCACACAATCAAGCCTGACCAAGAATTAGGCACTTGTGACTTAGGGATTCCCTGCCCATAAAGACTACTAGTATCTATTCCCCACTGCATTTCACCTCATCACCTATTAATGAAGACCGCCTCCATGCAAAGACCACTTTACAGATGTCCTGGCAGTGGTCTTTCAGCAGATTGCACTATTTGTGTATAGGAAGCACAGCTGACACCAGTTTTTTTCTGCCAAGCAGCTACAAGGAATATTGCTATATTTGTTTTTACTGTAATTCACCCGTATGTTCTTTCCACTAACTATGAGTTGCCACTGCCTCTTTTTATAATAATGGGTTTAAACACTTCCATCCATCCATCCTTTAAATGGGAGAACATTGACTTTATAAAGATCCTAAAGAAAACTATTAGTAAGTATAATTACCGAATTTGTCTTCTGTCACCTCTAGGGATGGGATCGTTGAGAATTCTACGGTTCGGTTCGGTTCTCGGTTTTGCTTCTACGGTTCGGTTTTATCACGGTTTCCTAAATGGTATATTAATGACATTTCTTGGATACGAAACTACGCAATGGAATGCGTGGCTGAACTTGCCTGAACTGGAAAGTTCTGGAAAGTTCCTATATACTAGCTCCCTGGCCACTTTCTCTATGCTCAGAAGGCTTCTGAGCATAGTGAAAGTGGGCAGGGTACCAGACTTGAGAGATTTTGAAATGGATGTTTGATCGTCTCGCTTGGCTGACATTGTGAGGCCAGCGAGGAGGTAGGTGTTGGACAGTTTTATTACGCCTCCAGGAACCCTGAGCATGCATAGAAAACCGAACCGTGTAGAGGGAGGTCCGGTTTTTGACTGGTTAACCGCAATGCTCAGGCCGGTTTCACATAATGAACTGGTCCACGGTCCTCATCCCTAGTCACCTCAGTTCTTAGGCGTTGCCATCTTGAAATCTCCCTCAACCAAGATGTGCAAGAAGATTAGTTAAACTGAACTCTGACTGACAGCTAGGTTCATAATTTACCTTCATGACTATATGTGGTTATTTGAATAGGAAGTTCACTATTGGTCCACCAGATAGATCAAGTTCAGTCCAAAATAAGCTATACGAGTTAGAAGTTCTCTCTCTCTTCACCAGGTGGCTCAGTATATCATATAGTAGTTATATGGGAAATAAGGTCAGGTTCACTTCCTGTAGATCAGGTAGATCCATACAGCAGAAAATAAGCTCTATGAATATGAGTTTCTTTAACTGTCCACCAGGTGGCTCAGTACAGTACATAATTAGCTATATGAGTATAAGGTTCTCTAACTGTCCACCAGGTGGCTCAGTACAGTACATAATTAGCTATATGAGTAATATGATGAGGCATGGCCTCGACGACGAGCAAAGCTCTTAACAATATATAACATAACTGCAATTTTCCACCCGTAGTGCCAGCATGTCCTGGGGGGGGGGGGGGGGGGGGGGGGCACTTTGGTATTTAGGGGGGGGTACATTAACGCTAGTTATCAAAATTTAAAAATACCCTTAAGGCCTAAAGCACTGATTTCTGGCCAAAGATCCTTATTTTTAAAAAACGCTAATTTTTTCCAGTGTAAAAAACACCCCTTCTTTTATCAAAACATTGACATTGGATAAACGGGAACACATATTTTAACTTAAGATTTTATAATCCTCGCCTGTTCAGTTTGCGGCAGCAGACTCTGAAGCCCACGTCACTTCGGGAGTCACTCGGCGTCAGAGCCGCATATATTTCGTGGATTGTTAGGGGATTTTCACCCCCCATACTTCGTACCTGGTTACAAAAATATACTCTTTTTACACAAAATCGTGGACATTCAGAGGTCTTAAAAAAGACCCCTTCTTCCGCGAAATACGTAAGGCGGGTGTGGCCCCCTGTGTACCTGAGAGCCCCACAATACACCCCCCCCCCCCCCCCCCCCTAAGCGCAGGCATGTATTGCGAACTATGTAGTTAATGATGCGTGGCGCGCTTGTATCACGTTCGCTATTTGGCGCCAGTTTCTAAGGAAAATGAACGCTGCACGTCACAACACACGCACATTACCATTGTTGAATTAGTGTATAGGCTTTACGATTAAACGTGTATATTTCTCTTTTTTTTGTCCGCAACCTTGGGTTGTTAGAACATATCCATAGTTCATATGTTGTAGGACAGAGTGCTGGGCCTGGGAATGAGCATAACAAAGCTCAGTGTTTATCCACTTCACGCGACTCCGTCTGACGTCACTTCCTTTTTAACAGCGGGACCCGGACGTACCATAAATTGATCGATGAAAATTCAAGGCCATCGTCCTACTGACAACAATGAGGTATCTCGCGCATTGCCATTGTACTCGCTACGCTCGCTAGCTGCTTCGCAGCTTGCGAGCTTCGCTCGTTATAAGGTTCTCTAACTGTCCACCAGATGGCTCAGTACAGTACATAATTAGCTTATGGATATAAGGTTTTCTAACAGTCCACCAGGTGGCTCAGTACAGTTCATAATTGCTATATGAGTAAGAAGTTCTCTAACTGTCCACCAGGTGGATCAGTATAGTACATAATTAGCTATATGAGTATGAAGTTCTTTTACTGTCCACCAGGTGGATCAGTAGAGTAAAATGCATAGTTACCTTCATGAGTATGAGGTTCTCTACGTGCCCACCAGGTGGAGTCTGAAGACCGCACATGAACTTGATAAGTCGGGTTTTGCCACATCCAGTTTCTCCCATTATGATCACAGGTATATTGCACCTGGCAAATTTGATACAATATGAAATGGATCATTATGCAATCAGTGATATTCTCATGTATCATAATACGTAAATAATGATAATAATAGGTACTATTTGTGTTTAACTTATTAGGACCTCTGACTTACTGCATGCATTCATGATATGATATGAATATAGAATTACATTAATGATATTATCTAGAAATAGACTTATTGTTTTTGTTCTACTTGAATGTATGCCAATACAATAC
>OZ012684.1:93502563-93541832 GCA_963942565.1 Maea johnstoni
AAACAATACATAACATACTTTAAGTAAAACTATCATATCATGCACTTTCCAATGGGCACTGTAGGCATAAAAAGGTTATTATCAGACCCTGTGTCACTTACAAAGTATGATTTGCAAATAAAATGATATAATCCCTCACCCTAGAAGAAGTGTGAGACAGCTTATCTGGTCCGATTGCCGGGTGTTTTGCCCTTGAGCTCTAGGGTCCTGAAGGGTACGAAGATTCTGGTACACCCTTTGGTACACTTGGCTCTCCCACTCCTTCCTGTCCATCAGAGGATCATTAGGGTTCACTCCTAAACAAAAGACAAATACAGCAAAACCAATATTAATACATTTCTATGCTCTAAGAAGGACAGTCTCCTTGAAGGGGGGGGGGGGTGGGGATTTCCAATAAAGTGTTTTTGCGCAATATAATGAAATAAAATTCATCAGAACCACATTTTTATGTAATTTCTGCAATCGTCCTCAGCTATCCAATCATTTGCACATTATGTATCATAGCATTCATATGATGGGATTCTAAGTGAATAATTAGCCTGGTTGAGTTCAAAATTAACATTTAAAAGGTACATTTATCCAAGATTGCATGGACTGGGCAGCTTTAAATGGAGTTAGCACAAAAGAATGATAGAAAACAAGAGATGACATACAGCTTTATCA
Source organism: Maea johnstoni (assembly GCA_963942565.1). Lineage (NCBI taxonomy): Eukaryota > Metazoa > Annelida > Polychaeta > Spionida > Magelonidae > Maea > Maea johnstoni. The sequence goes on from OZ012684.1 coordinate 93,503,227, forward strand.
AAATGGGGAGATTATTATATTGTTTTGGTTTTTAGTTTTTGCAATCAAGCAGGATATTCTGCATCAATAAGCCCTGTTGATTCCAACAATGAATGTAAGAAGCTTCAAGATTCACCATTTTATACCACTGTACGGTAACTAGGTTTTTACACCTTTCGTGCCAGACCTGATTTAAAAGCCCTTCTCTCCAATAATGGGTGTTCCTGGACCAATGGGGGCCCAGGGGTAATGCATGTGGAAAGGGGGGTATTCATGCTGCTGAAAGGGGCTCCGCTCCAAAATCTGGAGAACTAGAGATATCAATTTACCACAATACAGGTTTAATTTAAAGCATTAAAAATATGTTTACAACATAAAACAAAACAATGAAAAATGAGATACTAGTAGTTTAAAATTCCATGAAGAATATCTTAAAATCCAGCAAATTAAACCAAAATTAGTCCAAAACTAGCAAAAATCCCACTTCATCAGACAATTTTTAAAATATCCAACTTTTGATGAAAAGATTAACACTGGAGTACAAATACTTAGGTCAGAAACTGCATTCCTGAAAGTTAACTGTTTATCTCAGGATGGTGGAAGAATGGGGAGGTTTTTAGCTACTTACAGACATTAGAGTAACTAGGTTTTCGGAAACTGCATTCATGAATATCTATTATGAGACTGAGGATGGTTAATAAGTGGATGTGCCAGGGAGAGTAGCATGGCAATATGACCTTAAAATATGACATTTGTGCCCTCTCATGATATATATCTGCCCTGCTCCTGTTAATTATCACCAAACTTCACACATGATAATTACTCATATCGCCCTGAGAATCGGTCAATAAGGCTTTAATGTGATAAACTTACCACTTTGCCCGTGATGCCCTTGTAGAATATGAAGGCATTCCGTAGGTGAGCGGCAGACGATACTGGGCAGGATGGTGAGGATATGATGAACCAACTGAGGCTGGTCATCCTCCTACAAGGAATAAGTTTCAGGTATTAAAACTATAACAACTGCTTCTTATTGTACTTTTAGAGCTTTTTTAATGACCTATATTACCAATTTTATCTTCAATAGAATTCCTAATAGATACAGAAACGAAATTAGTCTTCACATCCTTGCTGTGACGCATAGGTGTTGTCAATCGTTATATATATATATATATATATATATATATATATATATATATATATGCATATAAATTTATATATATATATATATATATATATATATATATATATATATATATATATATATATATATATATATATATATATATATATATATATATATATATATATATATATATATATATTACATACAGTATATTACAAATGGTTCTCACAGACATAATCTAATGAAACTTTCATATGAACACTATACACCAATGTTTGACACAGCAGGCTCATGAAGTAAACGCTGGTTAGGTTATGTATCATGGTGCATGCCGGCCTACCTTTTTCTGTATTTCCTGTAGTAGAAGAGGCATGTTCTCTATGACATACAGGTCCATATGTGAGCGTCTCCAAGTGTGACCTTGAGGGTCACTTATGCTGCCCAGGATGACAAGGTTGAAAAGGAGATTATCAACTCCCTCCTCTACCTGAATTGAAACAAATCAAGGGTAATGTAAGTTTATTTGAATTTGACCATTGCAAAAGTGAAATAAGTTAAATATAGTTGATTTCATTTTGAAAGTATTTGCCATACATTTATAACTTTAATGTGACTCATGCCAAAAGGTACAGCTTGGGTATAGACACATATCACAGAAATGTTTTTTTAAATGTTCGAATAAGTTAACCCATTGTTATCAGGAAAGCAGACATCAAGACACCTACATACATTAACATATCTCATTTAAAGGTAAACAATTTGAACACGCTTTGATATAGGGCTGTGTATTGATACTTACATGGGGAGAAATGTCTAGGTGGTAGAGTCTGGGGATGTGGTTGCCTGGTAGGGCTGTGTATTGTTTGAGGGACTTGATACTTACATGGGGAGAAATGTCTAGGTGGTAGAGTCTGGGGACGTGGTTGCCTGGTAGGGCTGTGTATTGTTTAAGGCAGGGGCGGATCCAGGGGGGGTTCGAGGGGTTCGTCCGAACCCCCCCTGGCTGGTAAGTCATTTTGCACCACCACGCCACTTGTGGACAAACATCAAAACTAATTGTTTTTCCTGCCGCGGCGACCAGTTGCAATTTGCAATTCTGTCCTCGTCTTTTGTTTCCCCAGGCCCTGAGTAGGCAACAGGCTGATTGGTGTCAGCCAGGTGTAGGTCCGAGTGGATGAACATCCCGCTCGAGGGGATTACCCGCCTTGAACCAGCAGATACAGAATAACAGTCCAGTCGTTCGCAGACTAAGAATAGCTTGGATAACCTGTTTGGAAGGTGAGGGGGGGAGGGGGGTTCATTGATTCTCGAACCTCTAGATCACTTGATTCATTCCTTAGTCTAGCGGATACAGAATTACAGTCCGGTCCAGTCGATTGCAGACTAAGAATAGCTTGGGAAACCTGAAGTCTGTTAGGGGAGGGGGGGGGGGGGGGGGGGTTCGTTGATTCTCAAACTTCTAGACCACTTGATTCCTTAGTCTAGCCTTGAATTAAGATATCGTGGTTGCTCATCTAAGGTCCAGCGGATACATGATCACAGTCCAGTCGATTGCAGACTAAGAATACCTTGGAAAAACCTGATGTTTGTTAGGGGAGGGGGGGTTGACTCCTGGTGGTGTTCTTATAAATAATTGTGAGTGGCGCCACCAGTGTCACTTTTTGGAACTACATTGAACCCCCCCTTCTTAAATCCTGGATCCGCCCCTGGTTTAAGGGACTTGATACTTACATGGTGAGAAATGTCTAGGTGGTAGAGTCTGGGGACGTGGTTGCCTGGTAGGGCTGTGTACTGTTTAAGGGACTTGATACTTACATGGTGAGAAATGTCTAGGTGGTAGAGTCTGGGGACGTGGTTGCCTGGTAGGGCTGTGTACTGTTTGAGGGACTTGATACTTACATGGTGAGAAATGTCTAGGTGGTAGAGTCTGGGGACGTGGTTGCCTGGTAGGGCTGTGTACTGTTTGAGGGACTTGATACTTACATGGTGAGAAATGTCTAGGTGGTAGAGTCTGGGGATGTGGTTGCCTGGTAGGGCTGTGTATTGTTTAAGGGACTTGATACTTACATGGTGAGAAATGTCTAGGTGGTAGAGTCTGGGGATGTGGTTGCCTGGTAGGGCTGTGTACTGTTTGAGGGACTTGATACTTACATGGTGAGAAATGTCTAGGTGGTAGAGTCTGGGGATGTGGTTGCCTGGTAGGGCTGTGTATTGTTTAAGGGACTTGATACTTACATGGTGAGAAATGTCTAGGTGGTAGAGTCTGGGGACGTGGTTGCCTGGTAGGGCTGTGTACTGTTTGAGGGACTTGATACTTACATGGTGAGAAATGTCTAGGTGGTAGAGTCTGGGGATGTGGTTGCCAGGTAGGGCTGTGTACTGTTTGAGGGACTTGATACTTACATGGTGAGAAATGTCTAGGTGGTAGAGTCTGGGGATGTGGTTGCCAGGTAGGGCTGTGTACTGTTTGAGGGACTTGATACTTACATGGTGAGAAATGTCTAGGTGGTAGAGTCTGGGGACGTGGTTGCCTGGTAGGGCTGTGTACTGTTTGAGGGACTTGATACTTACATGGTGAGAAATGTCTAGGTGGTAGAGTCTGGGGATGTGGTTGCCAGGTAGGGCTGTGTACTGTTTGAGGGACTTGATACTTACATGGTGAGAAATGTCTAGGTGGTAGAGTCTGGGGACGTGGTTGCCTGGTAGGGCTGTGTACTGTTTGAGGGACTTGATACTTACATGGTGAGAAATGTCTAGGTGGTAGAGTCTGGGGATGTGGTTGCCAGGTAGGGCTGTGTACTGTTTGAGGGACTTGATACTTACATGGTGAGAAATGTCTAGGTGGTAGAGTCTGGGGATGTGGTTGCCAGGTAGGGCTGTGTACTGTTTGAGGGACTTGATACTTACATGGTGAGAAATGTCTAGGTGGTAGAGTCTGGGGACGTGGTTGCCTGGTAGGGCTGTGTACTGTTTGAGGGACTTGATACTTACATGGTGAGAAATGTCTAGGTGGTAGAGTCTGGGGATGTGGTTGCCAGGTAGGGCTGTGTACTGTTTGAGGGACTTGATACTTACATGGTGAGAAATGTCTAGGTGGTAGAGTCTGGGGACGTGGTTGCCTGGTAGGGCTGTGTACTGTTTGAGGGACTTGATACTTACATGGTGAGAAATGTCTAGGTGGTAGAGTCTGGGGATGTGGTTGCCAGGTAGGGCTGTGTACTGTTTGAGGGACTTGATACTTACATGGTGAGAAATGTCTAGGTGGTAGAGTCTGGGGACGTGGTTGCCTGGTAGGGCTGTGTACTGTTTGAGGGACTTGATACTTACATGGTGAGAAATGTCTAGGTGGTAGAGTCTGGGGACGTGGTTGCCTGGTAGGGCTGTGTACTGTTTGAGGGACTTGATACTTACATGGTGAGAAATGTCTAGGTGGTAGAGTCTGGGGATGTGGTTGCCAGGTAGGGCTGTGTACTGTTTGAGGGACTTGATGACTTGAGAGATGTTGATGTGTTTTTGCTGTAGCGGTACAGTGATGTGGAGTTGCGGAGATTCCCGTGCTGCTGCTGCTGCTGCTGCTGCTGGGCTGTGTACGAGGTTCAAGGCTGGCAATTGTTCAGCTAGCCTCTTGACAACGAGAGTCTTCCCTACACCAGCGCGTCCAGATCTCACCAATCTCACACAACAGCTACAAAGAAAAAAAACAATGTTTTATCTAAAAATGATATGAAATTTCAGAGAAGGCAGACTTCCACCATAGTCCTGTAGATACACTGTAAGTCAAAAATAGAGAAACATGTTTTTATATAATAATTCATAAAATGTTATATCTGTAAATTCCCAGATTGTGCTTATTGAACTCTATTGTTTCCTAATCCTTTCATGCCTGTACCACCCCAAAATGACCTAATTATTTTGGTGATATGTTGTTAACTTAAGTATACTTCGGGAAATATTTGATAAGAAATGAACCAACTTCTCAGTATCCAGGTCGGAAGCAGGTCTCTTGCCAGCATTTGCAGCACCTCCTGAGAGCTGCCTCTTGACGTAGTTCTGTATCTCTCCTATAGAGGGCGTTATTGGTGTGGACACACGGTACCTCTCCAGGGCTGTCACCATCCTACATTTATCCTCCATCTCACTACTACACAGCACTGCGAGGCAGTAATCTAATGGTGGAATAAAGTAGAACATTAGACAATCGAGTCATCACCAGACAGGAAATAAATTCAAATGCGCAAATATATTAAAACTGATTGTTATCTCCATTGATATTACTATTACAACCAGATGTACGAATAAATCAAGACAAAGCAGTCAAATCATTGCTATGATAAGTCTACAGTAGCCTGAGATGTGAATAAGATAGGACAATATAATTATATTATATATGGACAGTAAATGTAACTTATTTGAAAAAGTATAAGCCATATATAGACAGACTGTGCAGTGAAACTATTATATAAATCAGGTAAAAAGGTTATATGCCATAGTCAAACATTGAATGTGCAAATAAAGTGAAAAAAATGTATATTATAAAGTGCAAATGAAGTAAAAGAAGGAAAGCATCTCGGCTTGACAGTATGAGTTATACAATAATATTATAAATAATAAAATTAAAATAAAGTGCTGCCTGTACACGTAACTTGATTCATATCCATTTTTTATGTTGCCAGAGCAGTTGCGGATCCAGGGGGGAGGGGTTTAAGTGGTTCAACGAACCCCCCCTGACTGGTGAGTCACTTTGCATCACCACGCCACCTGTGGACACGCATTAGAACTAGTTGTTTTTCCTGTCTCGACCACCAAGTGCAATTACAATTTGGAGGAGGCGACAGACTGGCATTGAGGAGGCGACAGACAGATTGGTGTCAGACAGGGGTTCGCCGGAGTGGGTGAATATTCTGTTTTAGGGGTTTATCTGCTGTTAATAGACCGAATATAGGTGTTTGATTTGCAGGCTAATCATTGAAAAGTGTCACTTCAGATTGGAAAACCTGAACTATCAGTGGTTAGGTGGGTGGGGGGGGGGGGGGGGAAGAGTTCGCTGACCCCTTAAACTTTTAGATCATTTGATTCCTGCAAATATTCTAAAGAAGACCTAATCCTACTAGGCTAGCTACGAATGACTGCACACTTGAGGGGCCCCGCCAGAGACAACTAGAATGCAATGGAACGTTGATCTACTGTATTTTCTGGACCTGCCTTCCGTTTTGAATGAATTGATTGTCAATACAGACATATGAATAACCATATTCAAACATAATAAAGGTGATGAGGTTTAAAAAGCATATACTTAGGCCCAATTTCACTAAGCAGGTTTAAACCTGGTACTACGGAGACCCGGTCTCAAGTAGGGTACTAAGTAGGGTACTAAGTAGGGTATTAACTTTAGTCTGGTTTCGCTAAGGAGGTTTAAACCACTGGTCTAAGTCTGGGCACAAGTACGGTACTAAGTAGGGTACTAACTTTTCCGATTTCGCTAAGGTGGTTTAAGTTGGAGGACAGTCTAAGTGTAGTTACAAGTATGGTCACAACTAGACTAGGGTAGGGGGTGGTTTAGTTAAGCAGTTTTTCTATTAAAAAGGATATAATTGGTAAGGGAATGGTTTTTAAGTCAGAAAAAGATTATGTTACAGAGAAGATATATGTTCTAAATGATTTTGAGCTGTTTGAATGGCTGTTGGTGAAAAATAGATAACTGAATATTTCTGACAATTCTGTATATAGCAGCTAGTGGTTCATGTCTTTGTGACCACACTTAGAACAGCCGATGGGTTTAATTCATTTTAAGTAAAGATTGATGATGAATTAATGAATAGATATCAACTAAATGTGGGTGAAATGGCAGAATTACTAAATATAAAATCATGAATTCAACACTAATCTTTATTTCAAAAAAATATGTATTTTGGTAGGAGACTGATAATACTAGGTTTTTATAAAAATGAAAATGTTATTATTTAATGTGATTTATATATGGTATATCTTGCGACAAGTATTTTGCAGTCTCTATCCATTATTTCATTAGCTCTATGGCAAATTGTAGCATTTTCAAGAAGCATAGAAGTAAGGAATATGTGAGGCTGAAAGGTTGTAAAAAGGTTGATTGAGGAAATCACTTGCCTGTTAACTACGCCAAATGCATAGATGTAAATAAGTATATGAATAAATACAAATCATCCATGAGTATTCTGTCATTTTTCAGTCAATTTATTAAACTGAGAAGTAAACAACATTTCATACTTCTCACCTACCCGTGATAGTACATTTTACTACCTGGAAAATGTTTGTTTTCTATAATATATAATGTCATCTAATAGTTTCTGGTTTATGAGATAAAAAATATATGAAGTGTCCTATAATATATCTAACTTGAATAAATTCTCATACTAAGATGCATCATATTATACGCAATTTGGGTTTTCTCTTTGAATTTATCAAAACAAAAAGAAAAAATCAATTTTCAAGTATGCTTGCTTTTATCAGTAATAATTGCCAATATATGTTTACCTCATAGAAATTCTATAATTTAGAATAATTTAATTTCTAGGTTGGATGAAGCAAAGTTCACTTGTGCTTGCTTTTAGTCTTTTGTTTCAAAGCCAGACAAAGGCTGTCTGTTACAAAAATAGCTAAGTGCGGTGAACCGCAGAAGTTGGACTGGTCTAACTGCACTTAGACCCGGACTCCTAAAACCATACCCATTACTTCTTAGCGAAACCGGATTCTGAAAGACCACTGGTCTACGTAGGACGGGCCTAAGTGTGGTAACTTCAAGACCAGTCCTCAGCACTTAAACCCGGTCTACGTAGACCCGCTTAGTGAAATTGGGCCTTAGAGTTTAAGTTAAGACTGGCTGGACATGCCTTCAAGATGCTAACATACATGTCTTTCCAGCGCCAGCATTTCACTTAAAAACCCTTTATGTGACTGGCGATGTCTAGTTGATTTATCTGTTCATGCCAGGGACTTGAAGTCTTAGACGAAGATCTAAACATTCTGAGGCTGACTTAAAATTTGGGACTTTAAAATCTCGGAAACTAGAAAATGCAGCACACTATAGCTCATTATTATTATTCCCACACTTTGAAGGGTAGAATATTTGAAACATATAAAAAGTAGTTCAGCATACACAATGATGGAGCATACAATTGTGCTGTCACCCTAGAAAAGTTCCAGGAAAAGTAAAAAAATACATTTTCAGATGTACATATTTTCTTAGAAAATAGAAAAAGGAAGAAGAATAACTACTTTATTTACTTATTTCACCTTTACTCAATCTTGAAATTGTTGGTTTCTGAGAATGAGAACAGCAGTAAAGGGGAAAGGGGAAATTTACTGAATGGCTCTCATAACTGCTCCGTCTCCAATTGAAAACACCCACCCCCCCCCCCCCCCCCAATACACGTATCGCAATTATGCTAACATCATTTCGGCAAAGTAAACAAAAAATCTTTCCCTAATCCCCATGATGTGCAAAGTGTTGATCCTCTCCAAAAGGTATCAACATCCAAGAACTTACTCTGCGAGCCAAGAAACAACATGAAAACCTACGGTGACAGATCGTTTAGTGCCTGTGCCCCAAAACTATGGAATCAGCTCCCAGATAATATTCGGGCAGCTGGGAGTGTGGCAATCTTTAAACGACAACTGAAAACACATCTGTTCAAAGATGTATATATCAATTAACTATGTGGATATCAACATCTATCCTTTGACAATGGAATGTAATGCGCCTTTGAGCATGTTTATATGGAAAGGGCGCAATATCAAATGACAATATTATTATTATTATTATTATTATTAAAGGTAAAATCCGTGTTTGAAAGTGCAAGAGGTCCATACAATCTGGTGACCAAAACAGTTGGCAATATGGCCACCCCCAAATCTGATTTTGCATTTGATAATTAATAAGAAATATGGCAATTCAATAAAAAGTTCTCTCTTAATCCATAAATAGTTTGTTACATCTCTTATGGAACCCCTTGTTATTAGTTTTCTGCAGTTGACCCCTGGTAGTGTTTTCAGAAATTGTTAGTGGCGCCATCGGTGTCACTTTTCGGAATCATATCGAACCCCCCTTCTTGAATCCTGGATCCGCCCCTGCAGAGTAATGACAGTGTTTTACCAGTTTGTTACCTTTATACTGCCAGTGGTTAAACCCTTAGTGGTTATAATCTGGCAACACAAAGGCAATACTTTGGCAATTCTGTGGGTTACTCTGGCAACACAAAGGCAAGACTTTGGCAATTCTGTGGGATACTCTGGCAACACAAAGGCAAGACTTTGGCAATTCTGTGGGATACTCTGGTAACACAAAGCCAAAACTTTGGCAATTCTATGGGATACTCTGGCAACACAAAGGCAATACTTTGGCAATTCTGTGGGATACTCTGGTAACACAAAGGCAATACTTTGGCAATTCTGTGGGATACTCTGGTAACACAAAGGCAATACTTTGGCAATTCTGTGGGATACTCTGGTAACACAAAGGCAATACTTTGGCAATTCTATGGGATGCTATGGTAACACATAGGCAATACTTTGGCAATTCTGCAGGATACTCTGGTAACACAAAGGCAATACTTTGGCAATTCTGTGGGATACTCTGGCAACACAAAGGCAATACTTTGGCAATTCTGTAGGATACTCTGGCGACACAAAGGCAATACTTTGGCAATTCTGTGGGATACTCTGGTAACACAAAGGCAATACTTTGGCAATTCTATGGGATACTCTGGCAACACAAAGGCAATACTTTGGCAATTCTGTGGGATACTCTGGTAACACAAAGGCAATACTTTGGCAATTCTGTTGGATACTCTGGTAACACAAAGGCAATACTTTGGCAATTCTGTGGGATACTCTGGCAACACAAAGGCAATACTTTGGCAATTCTGTAGGATACTCTGGCGACACAAAGGCAATACTTTGGCAATTCTATGGGATACTTTGGCAACACAAAGGCAATACTTTGGCAATTCTGTGGGATACTATGGTAACATAAAGGCAATACTTTGGCAATTCTATGGGATAATTTGGCAACACAAAGGCAATACTTTGGCAATTCTGTGGGATACTCTGGCAAAACAAAGGCAATACTTTGGCAATTCTGTGGGATACTATGGTAACACAAAGGCAATACTTTGGCAATTCTGTGGGATACTCTGGTAACTTAGAGGCAATACCAAGGCAATTCTCTGGCAGTGCATTGGTAATGAACTGGCAATCGATTACCAACACACTGCATATTTCGTAAGAGTAGTTGCTAAGCCTCTGATCACATGAAACCACTAAATAATTTGTCTACGCACCTGATTTTCCTTGAGAAATCCTTTCAAGACTTTTCTCTGCTTTCTCGGCAACTTCATAGGTCAAGCGGTCAGCATTGACCAAGAGGTAGATTCTCCCCAACTGGTCAGCCATAGCTCTCCTCCACAGCAGTTCAACCTTAAAATAGTAATAATGTCCAACCTAAAACATTTGGAAAACTACCTCTAGATGTCTATATGACTTATATGAAGTATATTAATGCAAAGGCATATTTCCAATATAAGGGTTTTGATGATTAAAGCAAATGTGTAATTGGTCGCCAAGTGCTGCATTAAAGATGTTCATATCAGCCTCAATTGGGAGTAACATGCCCCATGTGCAGAGGTGAGACGGATAGCCTTCCCATAATGCACTAGGCTGCTTGCTTTTGGTACTGATTCATCAGCTTCTCAAATATGAGAAGAACTATTTACAAACTTAAGATAAATATTTATGTGATATTCCATTCCATTGGAGGATCATTTAAGACTTTCCAAGGCTGGTTTTGTTATTTTCCATGTGAGATAGATTTAATGCACTTTGTGATCCCAAACATCTTTCTATTATTCTCATAATACATTTAACCCAGCAAATGCTTCCCTTGCTTAACATTCCTGATACATATGCTCCCTGTAATTACATCTGCTTCTCAAACAAGAAAGTCTATAACATTCCTCTCTGCCTTAGATTGAATACAGTGTAGCCTGAGCAAAATCTACTAATGATATAACCCACATATGATCTTTGAAGACAGGTGATGTTCAGGAGAAATATCTTTCACCTATGGAATTTTGTGACTGGTCTTTACATGTAGGTGTCTACCACATGTAAACCTAGACAGGTTTGGCTGCATGTCTAGCTTCTATGTGTCTGAGTTGATGCATGTGCTACGTTACCTGCTCTGCAGTTGTAGTAGAGTCACAGAGAAGCACCTCGTTACAGGTAGGCAGTGGTAAATCCCCACTCAACATGTAGATAGCCAGGGATGTGTTCAGAAGATCAGCTGAAAAACAGTTAATCCAAAAGTTTATGACTGCAATATTATAAATTTGTAACATTACATTGATAAAAAAGAAAAAAATATAGAAAACGCATGCTGTTCTTTTTTCCACTGCCTTGCAGGTTCACATCAATTATATGTTTGTGTGTGTGAATTTATGTGTGTATATATAAAATATACAAATATGACATCCCTGTGGGGTTTCCACCAGGAATAACTTCCTCGAGAGAGGATTGTCACTCGAGGGGGTAGCCCGAGGGCATCGATCCTCTCTAGGGGAAGTTATTCCTGGTGGAAACCCCACAGGGTTGTCATATCTGTTTTATTATACCGAACAAAATACAAAACACAAAAGGGGGAAACACTACAAACCAGTGATTTTGGATAAATACTCTGCCTTGTTGAACTAGTTTCACCAGTAGGTCAATCGGCAAACTCTGTGGGTGTTCGTGGGTATTCTTCAGGCTACCGGTAACTATTTTAATTATTTCATAAGCCGTTAAGGACAACAGCCTGTCACTAAAGAGTGAGGAAAACATGACGAGTAATCCATGGCCCTTAACCAACCGGAATCAAGTATCTTCATGTGAGGTATAATAAATATATATATCTATAAATATATATATATATATATATATATATATATATATATATATATATATATATATATATATATATATATATATATATATATATATATATATATATATATATATATATATATATATATATATATATATATATCTATATATATATATATATGTATTTCCTTATATGCATTCATAAATGTCAACTCTTTTGTACATCTGAAGTTAGTATTTCTTTACAAACAGAATTCACATGATCCCTTCACTTCCATGCTCATTTCTTAAACCAAGTGAATTAAACTTTTTATAACTTTCATGCTACTTTATTGCCTCTAATGTAACTTATTGAGGCCAAGAGTTAACTTGAAAAGAGGGAAGATTTAGGAATTAATCTTGAAATATTTGATGGAGAATCTCTCCTTCACTCACCTTGATTGCAGACTATGAGATTGGGTTTACCCCTCTTAAGGTACTCGGGAAAATTCCTGTTCAGAGGTGCTAGGGCTATCAGGAAAATAAAAGTTACTCATTATAATGTGCTATTTAATGCATACTGGCTCAGAGCATCAAATTCAGAAGAGTACTCCCAACTGTCACTCAGGCAAGGATTGTGATTAATTTATTTCTAGCTGTTCCACAATAATATCAGGGTAATATAGAAATAGGACTAACAACCTGAGTCATGCAAAGCCATACTGAAAAAGGGTATATATATCAATCCAAATAAAGCACCTCAGTCCCACATGCAAGAATGTCACTTCCAATCAAGGAGCCTTTAAAATGTGCAACAGGCCAAATCCAATAATGTCAAACATGATAATTCTCTGACTGCATGGACAGAGGAGCTTTTCTAATATTTCCACATTTATTATATTGGTACAGAATTTATTTAACAAGGGTTCTAGCTCTAAAAAATATATATAAAATAGATGTATTGAACCAGGTCTTTATCATTGATATAAAAGCTTATATAATAGCATCAAAATATTTTACACCAATTATTGCAAGTTGGTCACTAAAAAGGCTGTGAGCCATAACATATAGCAAAACTTTCACCATTGACTTGGCAAAGACGTGGCACTGAACAGGGCTCTAGTCATAAATCAACTAACACAAGATATAGAGTCAACCACCTCTTCAGGCTTACCGCTTTGTTTAAAGGTGGCTGCTTAAGGATATAGTCTGGTTTAGACATCAGTGATAAACTGCCAGAAAAGCATTGCGTCAAAGCATTGTAAGAGGTCAGTTACAATCCAATATTGCATGGCAATATTGTAATACCGTAAGCAGCAAGTATTTCTTTTGTTTGAAAATGGTGTCATCAGTTCAAGAAACCATTTCTTAAGTCAATCTTTTGCCCACAAATACCATCCCCTCTCACAAAAAAGGAAAGAAAGAACATCTTGACCATGGTGTACTTACCTTTGTCTGCGAGATGTCTGAGAACAAGTCCAAGGTGCTCCACACTCAAATAATCAGCCACACTTGTTGAGACAGACTTGAGATAGTTCTCCCACAGCTGATCCAGCTGACCCTTGAGAGACCTTCAATTATACAACAAATATGTCATGGAACTATCTGGTTTACAGTGAGGATTGTGTGTACATTAGTGGTGGGAGTCAGTTGAATTTACCAACCGATCATCAGTCAGCTAGGCCAACCGACTATCACCAATTAATCGGTTCATCGCACTTTCATGAGAATGTTTGCTTGTCAAAGCTTACGTTTAGCATGTTAACACTTATTATAATATTGTACTATTTCAAATTATCTATTCTATCTTGGCATCAAACTTTCTCAAGTGTTTTTGATTTATGCTATGAAGGATTATACATGTAAACAGTGCAGGTTAGATATACTTGTATGTTTTCTTTCTTATTTTTATTCAGTAACTTAGAGACAAATTACCAGTATTCTAATAAATCAAAATACTTTTTACAATATGTATGAAGGCATTAAAAGATGTCTTTAGAAAAATAATGAAAGACACATCATAGAACACATTTCATCCAACTCATATTTCTACATTTAGAAGGAATCTGAAATATCTAGTTTGCTCAGTACCCCAGTTTTTATCAGAGTCAGTAGGTATACTTCTTGGTATGCTATTACTTACTACTTGCATGACCCATACTAGACCTATTACAGTGCTGGCTCTTAGAAGGTATAAACAGGCCAGTAGGTCAGTACGTGAGACAAGCAACTTTCTCTGTGGGATATCTGGCAAGGAACCCTTTGACCTTAGAGGATGTGGGCTGGCTTAATGGGCTATTATACCGACTAACAATTAGGTGTAAAGTCTCCAGCCGATTAATTGGTTACTGTTAACTTGCTGACGACTTTCGACTACAGTCGATCATCGTCCCATCACTAGTGTACATATATACATTATATACATACATATATATATATATATATATATATATATATATATATATATATATATATATACAGTCAAACCTCTATTAAGCGACCGCTCAAGGGAAATGTCAAAAGTGGTCTTTTAAGAAGGTGGTCTCTTAAGAAGGGGTTGAGGGTCTGAGTGAGGTTTTGAAAAAACAAAGAATTTTCAACAATGATCTCGAATTATTGAGGTTGTTTTGTTTAGCTGCGTTTGTTGAAATTTCTTCCTTAATATTATAAGTATAAAACAATTCAGAAAAATAAAAGTTGAACAATATCGTGAATTGAGGACCCTCAGAAATGATATACTTTCAAATCTTTACCGATTATTTCATTATTTTATTGTGACCTTTCCAATATACAAGGCGTCTAGGCATTCAAGTGGCCGTTGAATGAAGGACCATTTACTCTTAGGGATAAGATTTCATGGTCGTTGGTCGCGTCAAGCAAGTGGTCGCTTAATCAAGGTAAAATATACAGGGAATAGCCTTGGGGGGATTTGAAACGGTCGTTCAAGGCAAGTGGTCGTTTAAGAGAAGTGGTCGTTGAGGCAAGTTTGACTGTATATATATATATATATATATATATATTTATATATATATATATATATATATATATATATATATATATATATATATATATATATATATATATATATTTATATATATACACACACAAATATATATATATATATATATATATATATATATATATATATATATATATATATATATATATATATATATATATATATACATATATATATATATACATATATATATTTTCATATATATATATACATATATATATATATATATATATATATATATATATATATATATATATATATATATATATATATATATATATATATATATATATATATATATATATATATATACATATATATATATATATATATATATATATATATATATTTTTATATATATATATATATATATATATATATATATATATATATATATATATATATATATATATATATATATATATATATATATATATATATATATATATATATATAATTATATAATATATCTGTGTGTGTGTGCATGTGTGTGTATGTGTGTGTACACAACTTCATTTACAGCTGTGTTGTGCCTAAATGGCTTTGAAAACCCAATTGGACATACCAGGTTGAAATCAAGCACAAACCTCAGTAAGTTTGCCCATAAGTGGATGAGGCTAGCTTTTCTTCAAAAAGTATTTATCAAATTCGAAACAATAACCATCACAAGGGTTTTACTTCATAAAAACTTATATAATTATGGATTTTTCTTCATCCATTGAAATATAGTATTAATCAGAAGAGTTCTACTATTTTTTCCTTGCAGTGCAATCAGCATTCATCAGAAAAACAGCTACAACCATGACAATTCTTTATTTTGAACACCAACTATAATCAGGAATTTTCTCATTCCTATTTGATCAGCACCTATCATAACAACAATTCTAATTCTTATTCTCTTTGCATTTTATATTCATTCATGTCTCAAGTTCTCCCCTGACATGCCTCATCTGGACATATAATACTTTTGAAAATAACCTTGGTATCAATCAAAAATTCACAAAATATTTAAGGAAAGTGATATTGGGCTGTCATGAATTCTACTCTCAAATATCTTCCTAAACCACTCTGGTCCCAAAAAAATTACCAAAAATAGCCATGGCAATTTGAAGAGTTTCAGGCCAGATAGTATATATTCATCAGAACAACAGCTGTGAGTGGGATTTCCTACCTTCCTTTACTGAGTGTTTCCAGGAGGTTTGCAGTGACCCGTCCTAGATTGGTGTCACTCTGAGTGAAGGTATAAACCGGCTCATCCCTCTTGTCTGTGTCCATCTCTTCCTCACCACTGTTCCCTTCCTCTTCATCATCAGCGTAGCTCAGGCACCAAGCGATGCCCTCGTCAATATCCGTGCCCACGTGCTTCATGGCTGCCAGCGCGGCATGCTCGGCAAAACCGCTGTCCTTCAAGGCTTCCACAAACTCCAGCACTTCTTGCGCCTTGGCTGCCGTCTCTCGCTCTTCTGTCATCTCTTCATCATGCCCTTTCTCTGCACCCTTACCCTCGTCCTGCATCGCCTCAAATGCCCTCTGCATGGCCGCTAAAAGGTCCCTGTCGGTGCACTCTGGCTTCACACAGCTCAACAGTGGGTAAACGTGGCAAGGGACATCATTCTTGTCTGGTTTGGCCTAGAACAATGAATGGAATCAAGAGCAATATAGAAAATGCTTTACAAATCCTCACAAAAGTACATGTATGTAATCAGGCATTAAAATTGTTTTAATCAGGCATTAAAATTGTTTAACCTTTCTATCTTTAGATAAAAATTGAAAAATAGTTGTATAGATTTACAAACCTTTGAAAATAAATTTTGAACAAAGCACTATTTCACAGAATATTTGAATAGAGTTGTAGCTTGAGTTCTAAGATAATATCCTCCTTGAAACATATTCCAAAAGATCACTTTATCAAAGAGTTATCAATAAAATTGTCAAGACTTTTTATGGTAATACAGGCATGAATGAGTTTCATCAACAATTTGTTCTTATACATTGCACCTACTGCTATATAGTGATTTGCCAATGGATTCATTTCTTTCTTCCTAATTAGATTATTCTAGTCCTCAAGAAGATATTTCAATAGAATTTGATTATCATGACTTCTCATCACAATTAATCAGCAAAAAATGTTTTTGCATTATACTCTTGCCAACTATCTGACAGGCTCTGGTCAATGATCAAGGAAACAGAAAAAGATGCCACTAATATCAAATATACAAAACCACCAAAAACAAATATAAACAAGTTTCACAAGGGGTCTGGTTTGTGATTCTGAGGTCCCCCCCCCCCCCCCCCTTGGCATCAAAATCTAAAATATTATGATCCAAAGTTTAGACCTATAGTTCCATTTCAATGTTCAGGTTCTATCTCTAGATATATTAGATTTACTAGAGAGCAGTCAATGAATGATGGCCTTCTTGATGGAATTCCAAAGAGAATTAAGGCCTATACTATTTAATAACTGTATAACTGTAAGGCAGAGGCCTGTTAGAATACCTAGCATGAGTTAATATATAAACACAATAAGGTATTGTCCTTCCCAATAAACTATGCCCCACATTTACCAGGTTTTGCAAATGTTGTATAATAGGTTAATTAGCTAATCTTGAGGATAACCACTGGCAAGCCAGCTAATCAGCTGGCTAGCAGAATATTTAGCCAGTTATTATGATTTTTGAAGGATTTTGTGCAGCCTTCGCATTACCTTGAATGGCTAGCCTGCTAGGAGCAGGCAACAGTGTAACTGCTGGCTTAGGATTCACGAAGAATCCTAAACCAGCAGTTACACTGTTGCCTGCTCCTAGCAGGCTAGCCATTCAAGGTAATGCGAAGGCTGCACAAAATCCTTCAAAAATCATAATAACTGGCTAAATATTCTGCTAGCCAGCTGATTATCTGACTTTCACGAAACAGGCCCCAGGAAACATATATAAGTGGATGCTGAGTATATTGGATATTGGTAGACATGATTGGTTAATTATGCTTCAATGTACCTTGGCTAGTTCGTTGCGCAGGATGACCAGTTGTTCGGTGGTGAAGCAGTTGAGGTGCTCGTACTGGTTGCGTTTCTCGGCTAAATAGTCCTGCCATTCCTCCTGACATTTCTCCATGAAGCTACACATCTCCCTCACCTGGGCTCCCAGATCAGACGTGTCTCGCTGAAGACCCTTCAGTTTCTCCTCCGCCAGACCAAAGTCAATCTGAGTGTTGACTCTCGTCTCAGGATTGCAAAAGAAGGTTGCTTTCAGGTCTTTGAACAGAATACTCCCTGAGGAGCAGATTTTGATGTAAGCTTTGCCAAGGCGAGTGATTCCATCAAAAATCTGCAAAAATACAATGCAATTAGTTTACAGAAATTACTTATTTACTTTGAGAGAGAGGAGAGAGAGAGAGAGAGAGAGAGAGAGAGAGAGAGAGAGAGAGAGAGAGAGAGAGAGAGAGAGAGAGAGAGAGAGAGAGAGAGAGAGAGAGAGGAGAGGGAGGGAGGGAGGGAGGGAGGGAGGGAGAGAGAGAGAGAGAGAGAGAGAGAGAGAGAGAGAGAGAGAGAGAGAGAGAGAGAGAGAGAGAGGAGAGAGAGAGAGAGAGAGAGAGAGAGAGAGAGAGAGAGAGAGAGCAGAGAGAGAGAGAGAAGAGAGAGAGAGAGAGAGAGAGAGAGAGAGGGGGGGAGAGAGAGAGACAGAGAGAGAGAGAGAGGGATCGAAGAAGGGAAGAGGGGAGAGACCTTAAATCCCTAAAATCTTAAAAAAGTTGTCGTCTGGATATATGACACTTTTGACAATAATTTGGAACTTAAAAATCATACTATACACAATATTTGAAGGAGAGTTGTTGTTATTTTCTGATTAACATTACTCTTTCAAATATTTTCCTAACTTTGCTTTCACCTGTAACATTTCACCAAAATTGTCAGGCTGCTTTTGGCCACTTCAAGTGTTAGTGGATTAACACAATATTCACAAACAGATCGCACTTGACTTATACCTCAACAAATCTGTCCACATTTTCCATCTGTCCCACCTCGGCTTTGCCAGCAACCAGCATTAGTTTGCTCTGGAGATCCAGAAGTTCATCGAAGGAGTACACCTTCTTTTCCCCACCAGCTTTCTCAGGCAGTACTGTCAGTTTGACCACTGTGCTGAGATCCTGGAAATTAAGGAAACAGTTAACAAGTTAGTATTCTTTCAACCATTACAACGCCCCTCTGCAAAATTTAAAACCCTGCCTTACTCACTAAGCTGAACAAAAGTAGGAGTAGAAGTCTATTAGAGCTAGATAAATGCAAGCTTGAAGATTCACACGTTTTACCTAAAGAAACAGGTTTTGGTTAGTCAGCCAAAATGAGTGAAATGTGCTATTTTAGCCACATGAATTAAATACAGAAAAAAATTCATAGCGTATAAGACATGCATAGCCATCTACAAGTTAATTTGACACTGATAACTAACTGTAGTCTTGTTTACCAATATGATCATCCCATCTCAGTTATTGTTTCAGAAACATGTTTGCACAACTTTTTATAAAGACAAGTAGGTAACTCTTGATGGATTAGTTTCTGTACAGATATAAGTCTGCAACTATACATTTGTCTATGAATCAAGTTCAACACAATCAGCATTATCTCCTCAAGATATATCACCAATTTAGGAGTATCATAGATACAAGCTGAGCAGAGGAGATTGTTTTCAACTTAAGTTTCTTAAAAGTTCTATTTTACAAAATACATTTTGTCAGCATCGCACATGAAATAAGGTATCTCTGTATTATCAGATGAGTACCATTGATATTTCTTTATTGAAGCCTCCAACTTGATAGATGCCTCTTGAGTTGATAGCCTCAGCCTCTGAGAGCGAAGACTTCTGCACATCCCCGCCATGAGATTCCTTTACACACTTCAGCCAATCCAACTGCGAGTTGACCTCATGCTGTAGAAATGCAAGAATATGCATTTTTGCATAAAATATTGCTATATAAAAATTTACAGTAATGTTATGGGATGTTTAATGATGCAACCGAAATACCCCTTTGGACTATCGTAATGGAGGTGGGAATTTTTCCCAGTTAGGGATTCCATAGCCTAGATTCTAGGCTATCAAGTGGTCAAGGTGGTGAGGTCAAAGGGGAAGGTTGCTTTATTACATCCAAATAACTTCACACTGTCATTTCATGCTTTGTAAACAATCCTAAATACCATTCAAGTCAAGCTGCCAAGCAATGCATAGGTTGATGTTTCAAATCACGTTATGCAAATATGATTAAACCTCTCAATTTAATTTCAAAAAATTCTAAAATTCTTATGCTGCTCAATGTTTTATGACTTTTTTTATTTGCAAAACTTGGCTTCTAGCTAGGATGCTGTTGAATTATCAAGGCAAATAACATAATAGGCCAAGTATGGTGGATCATCATTTTTGTATTGTTGACAAAACAAATTCACTATTGAGTATTGGCACACTTTTTATCTCATCAAAAAAGTTGCCCCTGGAGTAAAAGAGCAGTGCTCTAATGGTATTTCTCTACAGTGTAGATTCCATTGGAGAAAATATTCACATCTCCTTACCAATTTCTTCTGAAGTCCAGGATCAGATTCTAGGAACTTCCAAACAAGCTTGCACTTGTCTAAAAACTCCTTGAAGGTTGTTTGTGGCGAGAGACCATAGATGAGAGAGGAGAAACTTTCCCCTACAGCATCTAGGCAGGCGATACGTTCATACTCCATGGCATCCTCCCTTGCTGAGGAGTAGGCCAGATCCACCAACACTCGTAACTCTTTGGTATCTGAAACATACAACACATGTACTCCATTATAGCATCCTCCCATGCTGAGGAGTAGGCAAGATCCACCAACACTCGTAACTCTTTGGTGTCTGAAACATACAACACATGTACTCCATTATAGCATCCTCCCTTGCTGAGGAGTAGGCCAGATCCACCAACACTCGTAACTCTTTAGTATCTGAAACATACAACACATGTACTCCATTATAGCATCCTCCCTTGCTGAGGAGTAGGCAAGATCCACCAACACTCGTAACTCTTTGGTGTCTGAAACATACAACACATGTACTCCATTATAGCATCCTCCCTTGCTGAGGAGTAGGCCAGATCCACCAACACTCGTAACTCTTGCATGGTGTCTGAAACATACAACACATGTACTCCATTATAGCATCCTCCCTTGCTGAGGAGTAGGCCAGATCCACCAACACTCGTAACTCTTTGGTGTCTGAAACATACAACACATGTACTCCATTATAGCATCCTCCCTTGCTGAGGAGTAGGCAAGATCCACCAACACTCGTAACTCTTTGGTGTCTGAAACATACAACACATGTACTCCATTATAGCATCCTCCCTTGCTGAGGAGTAGGCAAGATCCACCAACACTCGTAACTCTTTAGTATCTGAAACATACAACACATGTACTCCATTATAGCATCCTCCCTTGCTGAGGAGTAGGCCAGATCCACCAACACTCGTAACTCTTTGGTATCTGAAACATACAACACATGTACTCCATTATAGCATCCTCCCTTGCTGAGGAGTAGGCCAGATCCACCAACACTCGTAACTCTTTGGTGTCTGAAACATACAACACATGTACTCCATTATAGCATCCTCCCTTGCTGAGGAGTAGGCCAGATCCACCAACACTCGTAACTCTTTGGTGTCTGAAACATACAACACATGTACTCCATTATAGCATCCTCCCTTGCTGAGGAGTAGGCCAGATCCACCAACACTCGTAACTCTTGCATGGTGTCTGAAACATACAACACATGTACTCCATTATAGCATCCTCCCTTGCTGAGGAGTAGGCCAGATCCACCAACACTCGTAACTCTTGCATGGTGTCTGAAACATACAACACATGTACTCCATTATAGCATCCTCCCTTGCTGAGGAGTAGGCAAGATCCACCAACACTCGTAACTCTTTGGTGTCTGAAACATACAACACATGTACTCCATTATAGCATCCTCCCTTGCTGAGGAGTAGGCCAGATCCACCAACACTCGTAACTCTTTGGTGTCTGAAACATACAACACATGTACTCCATTATAGCATCCTCCCTTGCTGAGGAGTAGGCCAGATCCACCAACACTCGTAACTCTTGCATGGTGTCTGAAACATACAACACATGTACTCCATTATAGCATCCTCCCTTGCTGAGGAGTAGGCCAGATCCACCAACACTCGTAACTCTTTGGTGTCTGAAACATACGACACATGTACTCCATTATAGCATCCTCCCTTGCTGAGGAGTAGGCCAGATCCACCAACACTCGTAACTCTTTGGTATCTGAAACATACAACACATGTACTCCATTATAGCATCCTCCCTTGCTGAGGAGTAGGCCAGATCCACCAACACTCGTAACTCTTTGGTATCTGAAACATACAACACATGTACTCCATTATAGCATCCTCCCTTGCTGAGGAGTAGGCCAGATCCACCAACACTCGTAACTCTTTGGTGTCTGAAACATACAACACATGTACTCCATTATAGCATCCTCCCTTGCTGAGGAGTAGGCCAGATCCACCAACACTCGTAACTCTTTGGTGTCTGAAACATACAACACATGTACTCCATTATAGCATCCTCCCTTGCTGAGGAGTAGGCCAGATCCACCAACACTCGTAACTCTTTGGTGTCTGAAACATACAACACATGTACTCCATTATAGCATCCTCCCTTGCTGAGGAGTAGGCCAGATCCACCAACACTCGTAACTCTTTGGTGTCTGAAACATACAACACATGTACTCCATTATAGCATCCTCCCTTGCTGAGGAGTAGGCCAGATCCACCAACACTCGTAACTCTTGCATGGTGTCTGAAACATACAACACATGTACTCCATCTTAACCTCTTTGGTGTCTGAATGGTAATATTACAATGCAAATCCATTTTTAAACACCTCTCTTAACCCTTATCCTGCTGTGAAACCTATGAGCACTGCTGCACACAATTGTTGTGGTTAGCATGATAAGGGTTAAGGATTAAAACTCACCTTTAAACAAAAATTATGCCTGTCTCAAATGGTAATTGATTTCTGTTTAATGAGCCTAAAAAAGATTGTGGCACCAATTACATGTATATTACCAGAAACTAGAAGTTTTGATTGCACCAGACATCATTTTCCTGATTGCACCAACAGTTTATGATCAAGGGTATGTCTAATTTGACCATAGAATTTGGAATTTTGATTTTCGCCACTTTTTCTGCAATCTACTCAAAAGTAATAAGAACATCAGGAAGAGAATGGGAGAAATATGGACCTTATAAAGTCAGGAATGGCTATTAGGGTTGTAGAATTGAAAAACAAAGGTATATACTTACCATTGAGTGTTGAGCGCAGCCATTCCACTAGAGGTTTGCAATTTGCCAGTTTTTCCAGACAGTCAGCCTGCTGTTTGGTGATTCCCTTGAGCACCTCTCCCACTTCAACTACTTCATCACTGATGCTGTCTAGTCTAGCTTCTACCATGGTTTCTTCCTGGAAATGGAGAGGAACTCATATTTAGTTATACCGGCGACCCCTGTTAAGCCAAACCACAGCTAATATTGTGTAACATTGGCTTAACTGAATGCACCCGAAAGCTTAAGTTTTTCTCAAAAGTCAGAGAAGGCATTTATTTTTCAACTATGCATTTGCTCACATAATGACAATTTCAGTTTTCAACAAAAGTAAAGGTGTTACAATTCTTCACAAAAAAACAATATTTTACATAGTAAAGGGGTTTCAAGGAACCCCTTGAACCCTTTCTGTAGAGCTGCACTCACGGAGGGAGATCAACTCATGAGCTCACCGGAATTTTCACTCAAGAGCTCATGAGCTTGTGGATGCGTGTTTTTTTAAATAATTATTCATTATTCAGCCCACCAATTAAATACTTACTGATGGAGAATTGCTAACATTTACATGGTTATTTCATTTTAAAATGTGCTTGCATAGAAAAATACAAATCTATGTTTACATTTTGCTTTCTATAGAGCGGTACAAAGGTCAGTATAACGCTGAACACTGCCTGTATATATTGGGGATTGTAAACAAAACATGACAGCGATAAGCAGTAATAAGAGAGTTTGTGTTAAGTGTTCTGTATTACGTTTGTGTTCCAAATATAGACGAGTTCGCGAGTTGACGACTTCAGCTCGAGCTCGGCTTGCCTGCCCTAGTGCTCGAGCCACTCGAGTTCGCGAGTGCAGCTCTACCTGTCTGTATCCACAATATCAACAACTGTTTTTGAGTCAGTCATATTTAGTTATACAGGCGACTCATGTTAAACCAAACACTACGTTATATTACATACTCTTGACTGAACTGAATGCACCTGACACTTAAGTTCTTAAAGGTCAGATAAGGCATTTATCTTTCAACTATGCTTTTGCAGTTTTCAGCAAAGGTAAAGACTTTCCAATTCTAAGCAAAAAAAAAGTTTTACATTGTGAAAGAGGATTCAAGGAACCCCTTGACCCCTTTTTGTATCCACAACTGTTTTTGCTTGTGCTATAACCACATGGTTTGAAACCAACTGTTCATAATTACAGTGGCTTTAAAATTTAAATTTTACATTTTTGGTGAATACTAGACTTAAGAATTGAAAATGTCAAGCAAAAAATAATAATGATTAAAGATAGAACAAATATATTCCAAGACCTCTGACAAATGATTAGGGAAAAATGAAACAATGAAACTTAAACAATGACTCAATCGTGCTTGCAGTGATGCATTATGATATACCTTGGTAAGCAATATGTCCAGATTAGAGAATTCAGTGACGACTCCCAGTGATTCCTTGGCCTTCCTGATCACCTCTGCTCCTCTCCTATACTGGCTAATCTGGTAATACTGTGAGATCTGCCTAACACGTTCACCGACCCAAGGCATGTCTTGGCGCCTAGCCATCTCGACAACCTCATTCCGCATGTGATTGGAATCACCCTTCAGATTGCGGAAAAGCCTGTCCACCTCCCCCAGTTTTATCTGGCCTGTCTTCAGATCTTCACAGGCTCTGGTCCAACTCTGGAAGCAGGGCCCCCATACCAGTGTTGCTACCTCCTCTAAGGTCAGTGGGGGCCCTGGTGTCTCAGCATCAATCCTCCTGGATCTGTGGAGCTCAGCACCACGCTTCCTCCAAAACTCATTGAAGACCATGCTATCCTTTGCCATATTCAGCTGTGAGAGCATTGCTTTCTCTGCCTCTGATAACCGGAACCGTTTGAGTTTTGTAGTAGCAGTATTTTGGGATGGCTCATCTGTAGGCAACTGGGGTATACAGATCTCATTCAGCAGAAGACCATCAATATCCTGGTTGAGGATTTCCTTATACTCCCTGCTGTCCACTGTGTAAATAAATTGATGTACAGATTATTACATATTGCTTCAATGATAATGTGACAAACCGACCACACTAAATGATTTATGTCAACTCTCACAATATATGTGTTAGAATATTAAAAAATGCAAATATCAGGCAGCAACATAAGTGTTTACTCTGGCAAGTAAAATTCATCAGCATCAATAATGCATATATTTGAAATTTACAGATCCCCCCCCCCCCCCCCCCCAAAAAAAAGAAATTGCTCTATATTTGCAATGTCTAAAACTAATCTGGAGCAAAATGATTGATGAATGATTGTGTTTAATAGTTCTTATTCGTTTTGGATACATCCATAATTTAGATGATACATAAGCTATAAATACTAGATATAATTAAAGTCATTTGCATCTCATGTACCCACTTGAATCTGACAAGGCTGGCAATAACCCATCAAATAGGGTAAAAATGGCAAATACATCAGAGAGAAGAATGTAATACTCAAAACAAACAATAATGCTTGTCTGATCATGTGAACTCTCCAGATATGAATGGGTTAATATGAACCAAGTGACCCACTTATACCTGGAGTGTACACATAGCCTGAGACTATAGACATATCTTAATAAAAAGCACCAATTTAAGATAAATTTGAACAAAATTGTTCACCTGATTGGTTTAACAATACCTCTTTAAATATCGTTTTATAAAATGTGTTAAAAATGATCATGAGCACAGTGTAGATGCAAATACGTTCAAAGAAAATCACCTGGTAAGATTGTGCTGCAAAGTCCAATGAGACTTGTGACTAACTTGCATAGTCTCATATGCGCATTCAGTTCACATTGTCGCATCTGAAGGATCTCCCTGACTGTCTTGCTGTCAGCAGATGGCCGTGAGCTTGCTGATTCTCCATTCGGAGTTTGCGGGGGCTTTTTCAATTCCAAGATATTGCAGAGTTCAATAAACCTTTGCTGGTGTTCTAGAAGCTTCTTGAGACACATGATGTTGATGCTGCCTTCAAGAAGCTGGCTGAGGAAGTCCTCCAATTCAACGGTAACCTTTCGCAGGTTTTCTTCCACATCTTCATCATAGTTTATGTTGTTTTCAACTGTTAAATTTAAAACATTTAGTTAATGCTTACAACTAACATACATAGACAAGGGTATGGAGTTCATCTCATATTGAACTTTAATAGTGATGCTACCCTGCACTTCATTTAACATTCAGAGGGCTTTCAGTAATTTCCTTCCTAAAAAATAGGATATGTATTCCAAAAATAGCTTTTCATAGGCTTGTATAAAGATTGAATGGGCAGGTCAGGTACTATATATAAAACTACATAAGACGAGGATACAGTGTACTTAAAATAGACTTATGGGAAGTTTGAAAATGAAAGGAAGTGAGATAGTACTATTAAGCTTACAAAACCGGGCATGTTTATAATGCAAATACAGGTGTGTAGGAAATGTGAGGACAATGGCCAGGGATAAACAGTCTATTGTTATAATACATTTACAATATGTGTATAAAAAATTGGAACAATGGCCAGCTAAAAAGGAAACAGCTTGTGGACTATTTTTATAATGTACCTTTTCTTGTAATGCACTTACAATACGCCTGCAGGAAGTTTGGTAATGATGGCCAGGTAAAGAGTAAACAATGATCCTATTGTTATAATGTACTTACAATACGCCTGCAGGATGTTTGGGAATGATGGCCAGGTAAAGAGTAAACAATGATCCTATTGTTATAATGTACTTACACTACGCCTGTAGGAAGTTTGGGAATGATGGCCAGGTAAAGAGTAAACAATGATCCTATTGTTATAATGTACTTACAATACGCCTGCAGGAAGTTTGGGAATGATGACCAGGTCAGGATGTGTGAAAGAACCACCACGTTGGATGGCTTTGAACTTTGCCTCATAGCTGAAGACCATGCCCTTCGAAATCCCTCAGACAAAAGATGTTCCATCCTGTGTGGATTATCATTTCTAAACAGGTACGTGCCCTGGTTCACCTGGTAAGACAATCAGAACAGTCAGAACTTTATTAGGTAAATCCTTAATATATAAATGCCTGTGGCACATAAAAATGCCTTGAGTTTTTTTTCTGATATAGTTTTAATAAAGTGTGTTTTTTTAAATATATAAGAAAAATATTGGTCAAATCCCTATCAATGACTCTCGTCTAATTTTTTGCAAATTAATGCTCCACTAGCCGCCCGAGTGGATATCAGGCCGGGCAGCACTTTTCAACAGGGTGTAACTAATATTGGCAGTTGTCAGGAGTTCTGAAATCCGTGACCAAAGGTCCCAAAAACTCAGTATTGATATATAGGGATTACAAGTTTATTTTCAAAATTATCATAGATAGAACCAGACGAGGCTTGTCTAGATATCCCGGTATGAATGGGTTTTAAAATCCAACATATGATTATTATGATAAATGATAGCCTAATTTCAGCTTTCCAACACTTACAGCAATTCATGCAAGTAATTGTCCAGGCAAACAATAATCATTTTTACTGATTTCGGGGGCTAGCCAGTGTATACTTAACATGATATTGACACTGAGTGAGTCTGACTGAGTCATTGCAATCTAAATTTCACCAAAACATTAGCCAGAAAAATATCCATGTCAACAGGGAGGTTGACCTTTTTTGAGGATAACATCAGCTGGGCAAAAATGGGTGGTTGTCGGAACTTTATTAATTTTAAATTTAAAAAAAGGGGTGGCTGATCTTTAGAATGGTAGAATTTGCACAAACTACAGTAAATAAATAAAAATCAATTTCTTATACTTTAAGGCAGCAGCAATATCAAGCAATTTACATGTTTTGTTTTTGGCAAAAGCTAAAACGAGGGGTGATAATCTGCACTATCCACCAACAAGACAGGCAATGACTGTATTGTTATACCGATTTCTGATTTCAATGTCTTTACTTGTTGCTAATTGACTGGTGTTCTTCAATGGTATCAAAATAACGGCATATTCTTATCATGTGAACATTACACTGTTGCCCTTAGTTACACATGATTATGGTTGCCACGTTATTGCTAAGCGTTTGTTTACGTGTGCGTCTTTGTGTCCGTTTGTTGGCACAACGCAACACTCGTGGCTGAATTGTGTACTTACGGACGTTGCAAATTTCCATTTTGTACAATGATATAATAGTTAAATTATTGACTGGTAATTATTTACCTGTTTGTGCTATTATTACACACTTTCTGACAGATAGCTTGAATTATTAAATGACTCTTAATATAGGGTGAGGTATAACAATTAATGTTATTGACTATGTGAACTTTCAATGCAAATGCCATTGCCAGATTGGTGACTTACTCGCAGGAGTTTTTCTGCTGCGCCAAATGCTGCTCCACTAAGACACTCTTCTATGGCCTTATTGTACATCTGGAAGTCCTTGTAGTACAATGAATATAAATGTACTTTCTTTTCATCGATCACCTGGTATGAAAAGAGAGATTAAACATTCATTCTGAAATGAACATCACCAATGAGAGAACAATGCGAAAAACAGCTGACCAACTGGCCATCTTGCCAGCGAGCCATCTCATTCAAACAAGGTGTAAGAAGATCAGTGACAGCACATTCATTAGATGGCAAAATGATTTTTCTCCACAACTATAAAACATAATAGAGCATAAAACATTGATAGAAATAAAGCAACCGGGTAAAAACAGGTGAAAAATGGTAGACAAAATATCTTTGAGGCTAAATGGCAACTTCTAATTGGCAATAAGTCAAAACTACAACAGTTCAAGATGCAAACTTGGAAATGTGCAGTGTGGTATATAGCCATTCTGAGGCTATAGACATTTGCACATAGAATAAAGACTCACAGAGGGAGATACAAAGGTAGCAGTTGTTCCTAAGATTTTCATTGAATGTCATCATTGAATTATTGTATCATTCTAAATGAATCACTACCCAAATGAGTTGCTGTAAAGATCACAAAATGGCAACTTCTCTAAAATTATTGTTCTTTCATTCATTTGTGTCTCTTATCATGTCATTTAAATGCATTCATTTATCAATCCAATAAGTATTTATTCACCTCATCTGCGTTTGCAGCTAAAATTTGTCAATATCACAATATGCCAACTACTCAAAATTAGTTGTTCTTTGATGTTTAACGTCATTGATTTGTTATTGGTAAGATTTACGTCAACCTATTTTCAATCTCGCCTGATTATTCAATAAAATATTTTGTAATTTATGTGGAAATGGCCCTCAATATTAGTCTAGGCAAGGAATAAAGAACCATCCAACTCACATTTTAGGAGTGGTGGTTTTGAAAAGAAAATTGTTAAAAACATTCAACTCTAATTTTTGGCATTTTTTTTGACTTAGTTCCTCAACCCGTCACATTGGTGATTGTGTGTAAGTACAGCTAAAGTCACTGATTTTCAGCAGTAGAAAATATGCTAGTCTTTTGTGTTCATTCTTGCTGGGGGTAATGTGGACTAGTATTGTTGAAGCTTGCATGTGGTGTCAAATACTTTTATGCAAATATCCATGTGCCTACTGTGGTGAAAATTAATGCTGAAGTTTCCATTTATCCAAAAGTCTGATTGGAAACTGGATGAACATAGTGCCACTTTTTTATCAGACAAACTACTGTTGGTATTAGAGTGTACTCATTCAATGCTGGAAACAAGATTCCACAACAATAACAGGGGTGTCCAATATAAGCTGTATATCAATTATTGAGATCTCAATTGATCAATAGATAACACCATTGGAATATTATTATACCTCATGTGAAGATTCTTGATTCTGGTTGGTCAAGGGCCATGGATTAATCGTCATGTTTTCCTTACTCCTTAGCGACAGCTATGGACTAATTGATTAGTTACCGCTAGCCCGAAGAATACCCACAAACACCTGGGGCAGAGTTTGCCGAGTGACCTATAGTTCAACAAGGCAGACGACGAGTATTTATCCAAAATCTCTGTTTTAAATTTTTTCCCTTTTGTGCTTTGCATTTTGTTTGGTATAATAAAACAAACATGACATCCCTGTGGGGTGTTTACCTGGAATAACTTCCCGTCGAGAGGCTGGTTGCCCTCAAGCTACGCCCTCGAGCGACAATCCTCTCTCGGGGGAAGCTATTCCAACAATGATGTCATATTTGTATAATGGAGTTCACATAATTTAAAAGAATTTGCAAAAGCCTTGCATTTGCATATGAGAATGAATAAAAAGCCTCTACTGACCATGCAGTGCGATGATTTGGCCAGTTTAATGGTGCTTGATGTATGTTTTGAAACCTGTCGCACACTGGTGCAACAATGCAACATTTGGACATCCCTGAACACGAACATAATATGAAGAGGTAATTAACGGTGATAAAACTCCACAAATGACAATTCATCTGTGTACCTTCTCAATCCGTTGCTGCAAATGGCGCTTCAGTTCCTCATGCCACAAACCAGTCTGGTTTTCATCTATAACCACCACATTCAGCATATTGGACCAGATCTGAAGATACAAGAACGAGAGGCATGAACTTAATACCAAAACAAATGAAGCTTTGGATGTTCCAATGGGTGTTAGTCAACTAGCGAAATGTTCACTCACTTAAGCCAGGAAAGTGCCAAGGAATACTCAAATACATAAGTTGTCTGAGTTATCTTGTTCAAGTAAGGCCGCTGTATAGACTATTTTATGACACCATATTTATCCTCTAGAAATATCCCTATAACACTGCGTAGTTTGAGCAACTCTGACTCTGGTATGAGACTATTTACTTTATGACGTCTACTGGCTACTACCAATGTTAGAGACTGAGCATATGATATCCTGCATGGCATGCTTTCCCTATCAGGCCTACGTGAAGCATGCTCTATGAAGTAAAATTGAAGATCCTAGTGAGCTTTGTGGAGTAAAATGGCAGCTAAATCTAAAAGAAACTTCCATAAGCTAGATGTTGAAGATGGTGGCAATTCATTAGGCATCCAACAAATAATTTAAGTCAAATATAGAATGAAATAGAGGAAAAACAAAGCAGTATTATATTGCTTTCGACAAACGTTTTAGTCTTTAGCTGATATGGCCAGTAGGCATCATGTGGTAAACCAAGGCCATATTCCAGAGTTAAGAGTTACTCAAACTACAAACTTTGTTGACAATCGTGATAACACAAATATGAAAATACATGCATGGCAAT
Source organism: Maea johnstoni (assembly GCA_963942565.1). Classification (NCBI taxonomy): domain Eukaryota; kingdom Metazoa; phylum Annelida; class Polychaeta; order Spionida; family Magelonidae; genus Maea; species Maea johnstoni. Next base: position 93,534,743 of record OZ012684.1, read on the forward strand.
AATTGGGAACTTAAAAGCTGTTTAATTTACTATAAAGTGTTGGATGATGTTAGGGATCAGAAATAATTCTCAGCCCAGTTTTTAATGTTAAATTACCATAAGGAGCCATTCTCTTGATGTCTCTGGTCAAACTAAACTCCAATATATACACTGTACTATTAACATAGCATGGTATGATATGACCTCAGGGCCAATTTCCTATCATGTTTCTTAATGTTACAAGCATGGATGATTATTTGAGGATTAACTATACTATAGCTGTTAAAAGGGGTGAAAACTTACCTCTATTTCATTTTTTGATCTGATATAGTCACTGTAGTCCTCTATGATTTTATAGGGAAGGTTGCGCCTCAACCATTCTTGCACCTGACAAAGACCATTCTGTATAATCATATCCAGTTGTTCCTTTATCCTTCTCTCATCATGGGAATGTTCCTCTCTGGAGTTGGCGACTTGGCAAGTACTAGTAACAGCAGCTGCCCAACAGCACACAAGCATATGAACGAAGGCAGCATCGCGAGGTTTGCTCTGATTCAGCCCGACACACAAAACTTCAGCAGCAATATCACAGGATAGGGAGAGGCTGCTGAGTGTGTGCTCGAGTTTATTCCTGCATAAAGCAAAACATCAAATTAACATACTAGTTTGTGAATATAGGGTCATTATGAGATTTTTACATATGATAAAATCTACACCCTTTTCCTCACAATCAGATCAGTTGTGAATGTCTATGCAATAACCGAGAAAAGGATTAGCTTGAAATCGGGCATAATTATAGCAGAGGGAAGGGTATTGCGGAGGGAAGAGTATCACTGTTTTTCCAATTCTGACTTTGTTAAAAAGTTATGGGATCTCAAAGTTTGAAAATGCTCTCATTATTATCGACACAAGTTGTAAGTGGTGAAGGAAACAGTGAGATGCCACTTAAATCTAAGTCACTGGCAACTTTCTCACTTGCCGGCCAAGATTTGTATCTATGCATTGGTGAAAGACAGCGAGCAGTCAGTTGCAATGCCTTAGACTGCTCAGCCACTAGGGCAGGCCCCTGCATCTTGCCATTACATTCCACTTCATCATGCCAATTATGATAATTTTAGAATCAGATATTTGAACTCCTAGAGATAAGAAATCATTACTATATTGCCATAAGCTAACAAATCACAATCCAGTTACCAATAATTGATCCAATTAATATCTTTATATAAGGCTTATGAAGAACATATTGTTTAATGTGAGATATTATGAGAAATGGCAGGAAAGGTGTTCTATCATTTACATCTGAAGGAGATATGCTGTTCAAGAAAGAATAAAATTCAGTTGCCCACCTGTCAAAATCCTTGCATCTATCTGGTGTACCTTGAAGCAACCTGGTCAGTGTTTCCAGAGATTCAGTCAGTTTCTGAAAAACATATGTATAATAGCTTAACTCTTGAGACTACAAAATCCTGTATTAACCAATTCATGTTGCATGGTTCCCCTTGAAATTGAAAATAAACATATATGTTAGGAGTGCTGGCAAAATTCAATTTAACCACACCCCCTGCACGGTGCTGATCATGGCAACAATTGGTGGCTGATACACTACTGCTGCAACTGCCACATATCTGCCCTACACAGCTAAAAGTTTTGGACTGCTAACGGACATCAGACGGACATCAGATGTTCGGACAGCAAACGGATATAAATCTGCCCACGCAACCATTTGTGCACTAAAACATCGGACAAACGTTTGCTGTTCAATGTATCAGACCAATGTTTGACTTTTTTTCCTGTGATAATTGTTTGCAATCCTAAAATGCTATTTATTTGATTTTCATTGAATTTTCTTTTCCTTTTCATTCCGATATATCGGTCAACCGTTTGTTCACAAACGGACAGCTAACAGACATCCAAAATATGCGTCAACTGTTTGTGCACAAATGTTTGGTTGACGAACAAATATTGCACAGGAACATTCATCGTCCGATACATCGGACAGCAAACGGACAGCAAACGGACGTCCGAAATATTCGTCAATCGTTTGACATCTGTAATTTTTTGCTGTGCACAGCTAAAGATTTTGGACAGCAAACGGACAGCTAACGGACAGCAGACGGACGTCCGATGTTTGGACAGCAAATGGATATAAATCTGCCCAAGCAACCGTTTGTGCACTAAAACATCGGACAACCGTTTGCTGTCCATTTGCTGTCCAACATATCGGACCAATGTTTGACTTTTTTTCCTGTGATAATTGTTTGCATTCTCCTAAAGTGTTGTTTTCTTGATTTTCATTTAATTTTCTTTTCCTTTTCGTTCCGATATATCAGTCAACCGTTTGTGCACAAACGTACAGCAAACAGACGTCCGAAATATTCGTCAACCATTTGTGCACAAACGGACAGCAAACTGACGTCCAAAATATGCATCAACCATTTGTGCACAAATGTACGGTTGACGATTTGTGCACAAATGTTCCAGTGCACAATTAGTGCACAGGAACATTCGTTGTCCTATACATCGGACAGCAAACGGACACCAAACGGACGTCCGAAATATTCGTCAACCCTTTGACATCTGTTATTATTTGCTGTGTATAAGGCTGATTATCATAACAACCATTATTATTATTATTATCATTATTATTATTGTTATTATTATTATTATTATTTTTATTATTATCATTATCACTATTACCATCATTATCATTATTTTTATCATTATTATTATTATTATTATTATCATTATTATTATTATTATTATTATTATTATTATTATTATTATTATTATTATTATTATCATCATTATTATTATAAGTATTATTATCATATTACACAATGAAACATAGTTAAAGGTGACTTAGGTGAGGTATGTAACTCAGGTCAATATAAAGAATTTCCTTACAGGGCTCGACATTGGTGCTTGCCCTGTTGCCCCGGGCAAGTAGAATTTGTAAACTTTAGCTGAAGGGCAAGTAAAAACTGTATCTTGCTTGCCCCACTGTGCAAGTACACTTCATATATTTCCGGTTTAATTTTGAAAATGTGTGCAAGTTTTGTGGTCTGGCATCCAAGCAAGCTTGTCCTAGAATATGTTTTCACATGCCAGCATCATGTTCTACTTGGTATTAAATGAAACACTATTAAACATACAATTTTTCAAGGGTAGGTGAAAATTGGAGTAGGGCAAGTGAAAGTTGAATCTCACTTGCCCTACTGGGCAAGTCGCCACAAAAGTTAATGTCATGCCCTGCCTTAATATAATCAAACCTACTAATCGTTTCAAACTAGACATACCTCTCTTTGTCCGTAGAAGCAATAGAAGAAAATAGTTGCCATTGCAGATTCCGGTGGTATGAGTCCAGAGCCGATCACTGGAGGAAGATGCTCAGGACTGAGAACAGCCATCAGTGTTCTTGGGAGCAGGTAGTCAACTTCAAACAACGGACTAAGCTTCTCAAAAAGGTACTTCACATCCCTAAAAAGCAAATGAATTAAGAATACGGAAAACCATGGTAAGCGTGCATGCGTATGTATGTGCGTATGTATGTATGTATGTGTGTATGTACGTATATATATATATATATATATATATATATATATATATATATATATATATATATATATACTCATATATATATATTTATAATATGATGATAATACTATTGATAATAATGATAATTATCAGCCTGTGTATAATATATATATATGCATATATATATATATATATATATATATATATATATATATATATATATATATATATATATATATATATATATATATATATATATATATATATATATATATATATATATATATATATATATATATATATATATATATATATATATAATGTATATATATAATAGGTATATATATATATATATATATATATATATATATATATATATATATATATATATATATATATATATATATATATATATATATATATATATCGAGAGCTATCCAATGAATACCAATATGACAGGGTTTAGATGGTTTCTTAAAAATTAAAAAAACTTTGCATCATTGTGCTTGGGACGAAAGTACCCTCAGCATTGGAAGGGTTAAAAATGTAATATATTAGCACGTGTAACTTACTCTTCACTGTATTTCAGTTTGTTTTTGAGCTTATTTGTGCAGGTTTGTATTGGTTGTACACCGTGCCACTGAGGGTCACGGTGGTTTTTCTCCATGTGAGCCGGTATTCCTGGTTTGCTGTCTTGCTGATAGAAGTGAATGAGCGGCATCAAAAGGAGCATCCTGTGGTCTATTAGGTAGCTGCCCCCACTGATTGTACATTGCTCACACAGTTTGAGTAGGACACTGACCATCTCCCTGCAACAAGTAATTAAATGAACTTATTTTATTATATTTTCAATGAGACAGATGGGCAGTCTCAGAATTAGCATCTCATCTTAAAATTATGGAAATCCTAACCAAAATCAATGAAATATCACTCTGTATAAAACTAAAGAGGGGTTGTTAAAAACATATCACTGTAACCCTCCTTCTTTACTTAAATCTGTTTTCAATGTTGTGCCTAACTCCCTTGAGTTGATTCTTGCTCATAAAACCACTGTAATGTGATATTTGAAAGGGAAATCATTCCTAAATATATGATATGGTTTTCCTTAGAAGTAATTCATTGTTTGACTTTTTGGGTGCTCTGTGCAGAGATTGGTTAATATATAATGTACAACCCTCAAAAAATTGGAATCTCTCATTTCACATATGTGGCTGCATGGCTCTGGGTTGTTCTGTGGTACAAGTGTGCCTGATAATTACTATCGACCGCTTACCTAGCTAAGGGCAGCCACATGATCAACTACCATGTAATGACCTGCACCCTTCAGGGTAGACCGATCATTGAATGGTGGTATATGGGTCTCCTGTGGGTCTGTCACAGGTCTATACCACTGATTAGTGATTAGACCATGGAAACAAAAACACTGACTAGTTCCTACCACGGGACTTCAGGTGAAATGGTAGCATGCCTGTGGTTCAAGGGGAGAAGGAGGTCTATATTAGGGAATGTTTTCATGCTTACTTTCCGAGATCAGAATCTGGAGGAAAGTTTGCAAAGATGATTTCCTCCCCACCAGAGGGCAGTAGTAGGAGTGCCTCCAGGAGGTGTCCTCGATCTTCAGCGTAGAGTGTGACATTTAGCCTCGCAATCAGGATAGCCACTATGAGGCCTGTGATGACCCTGGTCTGCCCCGGCTTCTCTCCCTTCCATTCCCTCAACACCTCCAGACCTTTCCTCGCATACCCTTCAAGCACCTGAAGCAGAGATTGTTTAAATGACCACCTTGATAGATATAGTAATACAGATCAGGTCCTTAAAGATTCACATGCAAAATAAGTTACAATATTGTTGATTCACAAATATAAATACAATTTAATTGTATAATGGTTTATCCCTCAAAGTCAATGGCATAGGTAGGAGTGGAGATATGAATAACTAGCTGCAATCGAGGGCTACCTAAGGAGCCAAAAATGCACTGGTGTTTCTCTACATGTTAGCTTTATTTTAGCCTGAAGTGCATGTGCACACAAGTGGGTTTGCTGAAAATATCCTCCTTGAAGACCCATAAGCTCTTTTCTCATACAAATTCTCAAACACACATGATTAAGTCCCAAAACCCTGTTTTCAAATAAGAGTAATAACTTACAGTTTTTATCATATTTTTGTCAGTCTTCCCGCCATAGCCAAGGAATTGACACTGGTGCTGCATGCAGTCTTGCATGTGCCTCACTTGATCTAGAATCTCCTGTGCTCTGGCTGAAGACTCCAGGCTTTCACCATAGACAAGGTTGGACCAGTTGGGCAGCATCCGATAGACTGCTGTCTCTGCTCCAGAAAATACCTTCTTGCCGATGTCACTTCCAGTGAAAAGATTTGTAAACCTCTTCCAAGCACCAGCATCTTGGGGTTTTGGGTGCATCATCCCATCGTATCTGATCCATTCTTCTACAATAACATCATCACAGTTATCCTAAATCAATTTTGCAAAATGAGATGAAGTTGTATTCAATGCCACTATGTGTATGAACCAGCAGAATATGACTTAATAAATGTCAAAAATAAAGAGTGATCATCATTCATGTATACTTGATAATGTGATTCTCTTTACACAGCCATTTAAGCAATTCCAACCAAAAAAATGCCACTGGTTTTAGATTAAATGTATATATATATATATATATATATATATATATATATATATATATATATATATATATATATATATATATATATATATATATATATATATATATATATATATTTATATGTCTTCCAACGGGTGTGGCAACGAGGTAAACTCCGTTGCCACACCTATGTCCCTATTTCTGAGTGGAATGTTTGGTGGACGAGTGTATCTACATGGTTCTTAGCGTTAAAACAAATTTCAAAATGATTTACAAAAAGGTGCTTTTGATGCTGATTTCTCAACCTCGAACGCGGCCAGGTTTGGTATGACCACCCGGCGATAGATGGTACTACCGATATCAAACTTCTGCTTCCACAGTGGGGTCGCACTGCACATACTTTGTTGGTGTGTACGGTGGCAGAAGTGCGCTGATTGTAGTAGCGTTAAGCCTACCCGGGTGATCAAACGGAAATCGAGGGTATCAGGTACCGAAAGGGTTGAGGCGGCATGGAGATCCTGGACTGCATGGGCGCTTTAGCGTCCGGACAAATCCCATGGGGGAAAACACAAACAAGGGCAGAGTGCTTGGACAGAGACTAGTGGAACAAACCCAGACAGTTCAGCATACCACGGTGGCGCATGGGTAATAACATGCATATTTGAGCTTAAGAAAAATCCGGACTTTTCTATAGTTCAAAAAATGTTTTTCAGACAACCAGTTTATACGCTACGCGGGCTGAAATAGACACCATTTGAAAATTATCATTATTCCTATCCATAAGCAGTTTTATAAAAACCGATGGATCAAATACAAGTATCTATTTATATATATATATATATATATATATACATGTATGTATATATATTTATATATATATATATATATATATATATATATATATATATATATATATATATATATATATATATATATATATATATTATATATAT
>OZ012684.1:93542032-93564532 GCA_963942565.1 Maea johnstoni
AATGTAAGCGTGCGCCCTCTATTGCCTGATGTTGTATTGAGAATGCAACCTAAATGGCTGCACTTGTTTGCAGCTCACAAGTGTCCTGCTAAATGAACCGATAGACTGAGGTGTACCTTTTATTTTCCAAATAACTTACTACACAATTATACGTATTAATGATTATTATAGACAAAATATAAGATAGCGAGTTGATCGATTTTACGAAATGATTTTAAGCATATCTGTGCTAAAGCAAGCCTGTCGCCAGAGTCCTTTCAGCGAGCGGTGTACCGGTTAAGTTGTTGCTTTGAGAATCGAGTGTATCAATCTGTGGCTTGACAGACTTGCAGCTGGATTGGAAGCCGGTTGCCTCAAACATCCAGCATGATCTTTCAAATCTTGATATACTGTACTCTGTGCTGGTGTTTCTGTGGGTGGTGTAATGTGTGGGAATCGTACCTCTCGTCGAGACAGGTATGAGCAAATTACGGACGATCATCTATCCATTGCTAAGCCTAAGAATTGACGTCCTCATTGATCTGTTGATGGAACTGTTTCATTTATATTCCAGCATTTACAATATTTGTATACTATAGGTCTAAGTCTAACTGATTACTTTCTTTTGTCATATTATGGACATGGCAAAAGCAACAAACTACATTACAAGACAGTTTGTAGTGACGTCTGAGATGATTAATTTAGGACTTGTGAGATGGGATTTTGTTATGGCACCAGCCTCCAAGCCATAAACCCTTGACTCTTGTCTTGAGGAAGTAATTAGTTGGTTCTCAAGGTTCAAAATCAATAATTAGGTAGACTGGACCTAAAGTATGGAACTCCCTCCCTAACAACTTGAGACAAACAACATCACTAAAGAGTTCAAAAACCTAATCTCAATCCTGTCTGGAACTAACTGTTCCTGCTCTCTCTGCTGCTTTAAGTAATACCAGTACTCCAAAATCATAAACATATGACCTGAACGACTGAAGATATTACTCATTGTTAATTAATGTGTGCAACTTACTTCCCTCTACTTATCATTTTCATTGCTGTAGGCGAGACTATTAGCTGTGCAAGAGCTCTCTCTGTCTATGTCATTGAAGTTTTATGTGGTGTAATTTCAGAGATCCCTTTACAAGACAGTTACCCAGGTTCCAGATGAACTTGAGCAGGTTCTTGACCAGGACACCTTTGAGAAGGCGAGGCTGTACCAGCTGGACAAGAGTAATTTCAGCTTCTGGTCAGGACTGTTTTCTCAAGTGGAAATGACGGTAAAATCCACTTCTATCACATACATATTATAAAGATAAATGTCTGGCTCAGATGTGATCCATAAAGGTAGCTCATCCATTCTGGAACTAGTTACCAAAATAACAAGGCTGATAGAATCTCCGGAATGTCACCCGAATACTACTGGGCTAGTAAAAGATATGCTATTGTAAAGCATTATTTATTGCGATTATTTCAGGGCTAGAAAAGTTATAGCTAGCAATATCGAAATCTCTCTCTCTCTCTCTCTCTCTCTCTCTCTCTCTCTCTCTCTCTCTCTCTCTCTCTCTCTCTCTCTCTCTCTCTCTCTCTCTCTCTCTCTCTCTCTCTCTCTCTCTCTCTCTCTCTCTCTCTCTCTCTCTCTCTCTCTCTCTCTCTCTCTCTCTCTCTCTCTCTCTCTCTCTCTCTCTCTCTCTCTCTCTCTCTCGATTTATATTTATATATATGTGTGCTTCTTTTCATATGTGTGTTTGGATATCCTGACAGCTAATCCTGATCCTAGGTGGTATACCAGCCTTATGGAACTTATCTGGCAACTTTCTTGACAAATATGGATATGGTCCTGAATATGAGGTGAGTACACAGTGGAATTTCCTCACAAATACATGCCGAGAGTGCCTCAAGTTGGCAAAACCATTTTTCCTGATATCATTCTTACCAAGTATTTATGGAAAGGAGTGACAAAGTAATATTTATCGAGCAATTCTTCTTCAAATATTTTGTGAGTAAATTCATGCTTGGATTTTTTTTTTGGAATTATCATAGATTTCAACACTTTTAGGGAAACTGTGAGCATTAACAGGTTATGGCTATAAAAGAGAAACATATACTTGTAAGCGCTATTGTAATATTTAGGGTGTCTAATTAGTGATGTCATGAAATTTTATCGATTCGATTAATCGATATATTTTTCGATTCGATGCGATACGCCGTAACATGCTCGTTGGGCACAATTAATTACCTAGTAATTGCTCAAAATAAAAAACATTCTTGCCTTTTTAATTCATTTATCAAACATCAAATTGATGAATAAATTCTGTATTTATGCATTCATCAATTATTATAATCAATCATGATTTATTTTATATTTTTATTTTATTTGAATACATGTATTACTTAATTCAATTTGTTTATCAATTTACTTTATATTTGATTCATTCCTTTATACCTATTACAATCCATTCTACTTCATTTTGTGGCTATTATTTGTATTAAATTCATCTGTAGACTATAGCCACATTGTATGTCTATATGGACACTCATTACGTTTGCTCATTTGAGACACGAACATTCGAAACCTGTATCTTGAATACTGCACACTTGATGAGCAGTATGTTTAGGGAACATTTCAGACATTGTTGTTCTGAACGTACTGTGAATTCTATGTGCGCAGTAAAATAAAATGGCGGTCGTTTGACGTTTGTTTTGGTGAGCGAATCGATCTACCGCTCATGATTTTGCGTGTACTTACGGCTGAGAGCGTAAAACATTATCATCACAGGTAGCGGCCGTTGGTTTTGTTAAGGCTGAGGGATCGCTCATGATTTTTTGTGTGTACTTACGGCTGTAGCCGTAGTACACGGTAGAGCTTAACCCCCAAATGTAGCGGCATTTGGAGGTAAATTTTGTCAATTCTATCGCATCGATATGGTTGCCTTATCGATGCGACTATCGACAGGGCCTTATCTAGCGGTGCATCGACTTGGCGACTGTCGATGACATCCCTATGTCTAATAAGTATCAATGCTTTATTTTACTTATTTTGTTGACACAAATAGTGAAGGTCTCCTGGTAAGGGTTAGCCCTTTGCACCAATTTAATATACACAATGGTAATATTGGCAATAGGGTCCAGTAAGTCATTAATACTTCAATTCAGTCATTTTAGTCTTTTTTTGGTAAATGTAATATTTTTTTATTTTTTAGTTAAATTTTTAGACATGTCAAAAATGTGCAATACAAGAGGATGTGTGACAATGGCAATATGTGTTTGTTTAACAGCATGTACACTTAAATGATATAACAAGGAAAAATCCATGATAGAGATTTCTAATGGTTAATGTTACAGTCATATTTTGTTTGTTGTTAGGACAAAAATAAAGATTGTACCTGTTTATGAGGAATTGTTACTCATTTTTCAAATAGATTTGTGAGAAAAGAATATTTCTTTTCAGATTGTATTTTCCGGCCATTCATGCAAAATCTATATTTCTCCCGATAATAGAGATTTTTCATTTCCCCCTTAACTGCCGCTGCATGTGGTTTTTCCCTCAATTTCATAGCATTGTATATTACCTTTTTTGTTGATAAAATGTGATATTTCTTGGCTTACTTACTAAGTCTATAGAAAGACAAGTGTGATTATTAAATGTGAAGTGATGTATTGAATTAATTCTTATGATTTTCATTGTTTTCAGATCACTCAGTCGATAGTCTTCATTCTTTTTGCGTCCGTCTTCAGCAGTGTGACTGGGCTGCCTTGGAGTCTTTACAGTACATTTGTCATAGAGGAGAGACATGGATTCAACAAACAAGTACAGTAGATTTGTTATAAAGACATCGATACAAAAACATGTGGAGTACATTTGTTATAGAGCAGAGGAATAGATTCATGTTCTAACCTAGATTTGTATTTTAAATCATGCCCTTAAAGGTCATTAATTTATTGAGTATAGATATATAACTAGATTTGAAGTTACCAGATTATCTAGATCTATATCCTTTTACTTTTTTATTGTAATGTATTGTATATGGATTTTTCATCAAAGCAGTGATCCATCTCTCTCATTTCTTGGAATTGGGGGAGTTCATAATGAATCCTATTGTTAGCCTTTATTGCTGCATGCCGCTGGTCGTGAATATTACTTATCATATTCTCCTGCTCATTTCAGACACTTGGCTTTTTCTTCAAAGACACGCTGAAGAAGTTCATGGTATCACAGGTGATTGCGGTACCTGTGACCTCAGCTCTCATCTACATCATCAAGATAGGAGGCGATTATTTCTTTGTCTACGCCTGGCTTTTCACCTTCCTCATGTCCCTGGTAAGTAAAGCGGCTCCAGAAACGATTATAACTCCAGCCCTTATGCCTGGCTTTTCACCCATTTCATATCTCTGGTAAGAAAAACTGCTCCAGAACAGATCATAACCCTAACGCCTGGCTTTTCACCTTTATCCTGTCATTGGTAAATAATGAATTCAGGAACACCAGGTCATAAGACCATTGCTTATTGCTAGCTATTGATTCTTTGGAAAGATTAGAAAAGCCATAGAATAATACCTCCATACTGGCAAACATAGCATAAGAAGTGAAACTCTGTATATATTAAGGAGATTCATCCATCTTACCATGATGGGTTAGCTTTTTGACATACATGTAACTTTGCTTATCTCAGACAAATAGGGACACAAGCAGAAGTGTCTGAAGTGACCTGATCCGAGTAAAGTTACCAACATTTTAGTAGATAGGATTCAGGAATGATTTGGGACCAGTGCTTTTGTCCTGGATACATAAACATCTGAGGTTGGCGAGTCTGAGGTATGTCAATAGCCTTGTCTGGTATTCATTGCACATTCATCTTTTTGCATTAGAGTTGCATAATCCAAAAAGGGAGATGTGTGACAGTGCGCAGCGCTATATACACAGGTAAAAATTTACCCATTATAACGGGCCTGTAACAAGCTCGTTATAACGGGTCTGTTACGAGCCCGTTACGGGCCCGTTATAACAGGCCCGTATGAATAATAAAAATACTGGGACCGTTACAGGTTTTCAAGCCTTGAAATGTCGAAATATTGAGGGATCGAAAAACGGGCCCGTGAACTTTTACCTGTGTAGGTGACTAACCTGTTGCTGTTTCAGGTGCTGATCACTATCTATGCTGACTATATTGCCCCGTTGTTTGACCGGTTCACACCGCTGCCAGAAGGGGAGCTGTGTGGAGCCCTAGGTGACTTTCCTGTTGCTGTTTCAGGTGCTGATCACTATCTATGCTGACTATATTGCCCCGTTGTTTGACCGGTTCACGCCGCTGCCAGAAGGGGAGCTGAGGAGCAGGATTGAGGAGTTGGCATCAAGCATTGATTTCCCACTCAAGAAACTCTATGTGGTCGAAGGTAGGGAGGATAAAAAACACCAACACTGTTTGAGTGACTCAGATATATTCTTTTACTCTAGATTACAGAATAGAATACTTTAAAACATTTGTTTCATACTTTACAGCTTTGGTCATTGGGGTTTCTCCAGTGAGATATTTTGCTATTAATTGGGAGTTTTTTTCTAAAGTTAATGGAAGTGTTTTTGTAAGAATGTAGAAATTTGGAGTTGAAAAAGAGTAGTCCGAGAGAGTGCATGTGTATAAAACAAATACATGTCTTCCTTATACAAACAAACTTAAATTAGTCGTTTGGCCTTTGTAATCAGCACATTTCACAAAAAAAACTTTTGTGCTATTGCAGGGATAAACAGGTTAATCAATTAAATCTTCAGAGCCATACTCTAGAAGTAGGTAGGATTCTGTGCTATAGTGAGTAGGCAAAGTATAGCATTAAAGACAATACATATTTAATCATATATCCTTTCTGCAGGTTCCAAAAGGTCCTCTCATAGCAATGCCTACTTTTATGGATTCTTCAAGAACAAGAGGATTGTGCTGTTTGACACCCTGCTGGAAGATTACAAGCCTTCTGGCGAGAACAAGGATGAACCCACAGAGGGTTCTGAGGATACCACAGAGGCCAAGACTGAACAGGTAAGGAACAGAAGGGTTGTGCTGTTTGACACCCTGCTGGAGAGATGAACCCACAGAGGGTTCTGAGGATACCACAGAGGCCAAGACTGAACAGGTAAGGAACAGAAGGGTTGTGGTGTTTGGCACCCTGCTGGAGAGATGATCCCACAGAGGCCAAGACTGAACAGGTAAGGAACAGAAGGGTTCTGCTGTTTGACACCCTGCTGGAGAGATGAACCCACAGAGGTTTCTGAGGATACCACAGAGGCCAAGACTGAACAGGTAAGGAACAGAAGGGTTGTGCTGTTTGACACCCTGCTGGAGAGATGAACCCACAGAGGGTTCTGAGGATACCACAGAGGCCAAGACTGAACAGGTAAGGAACAGAAGGGTTGTGGTGTTTGGCACCCTGCTGGAGAGATGATCCCACAGAGGCCAAGACTGAACAGGTAAGGAACAGAAGGGTTCTGCTGTTTGACACCCTGCTGGAGAGATGAACCCACAGAGGGTTCTGAGGATACCACAGAGGCCAAGACTGAACAGGTAAGGAACAGAAGGGTTGTGCTGTTTGACACCCTGCTGGAGAGATGAACCCACAGAGGGTTCTGAGGATACCACAGAGGCCAAGACTGAACAGGTAAGGAACAGAAGGGTTGTGCTGTTTGACACCCTGCTGGAGAGATGAACCCACAGAGGGTTCTGAGGATACCACAGAGGCCAAGACTGAACAGGTAAGGAACAGAAGGGTTGTGCTGTTTGACACCCTGCTGGAGAGATGAACCCACAGAGGGTTCTGAGGATACCACAGAGGCCAAGACTGAACAGGTAAGGAACAGAAGGGTTGTGCTGTTTGACACCCTGCTGGAGAGATGAACCCACAGAGGGTTCTGAGGATACCACAGAGGCCAAGACTGAACAGGTAAGGAACAGAAGGGTTGTGCTGTTTGACACCCTGCTGGAGAGATGAAACCACAGAGGTTTCTGAGGATACCACAGAGGCCAAGACTGAACAGGTAAGGAACAGAAGGGTTGTGCTGTTTGGCACCCTGCTGGAGAGATGATCCCACAGAGGCCAAGACTGAACAGGTAAGGAACAGAAGGGTTGTGCTGTTTGGCACCCTGCTGGAGAGATGATCCCACAGAGGCCAAGACTGAACAGGTAAGGAACAGAAGGGTTGTGGTGTTTGGCACCCTGCTGGAGAGATGATCCCACAGAGGGTTCTGAGGATACCACAGAGGCCAAGACTGAACAGGTAAGGAACAGAAGGGTTGTGCTGTTTGGCACCCTGCTGGAGAGATGATCCCACAGAGGCCAAGACTGAACAGGTAAGGAACAGAAGGGTTGTGCTGTTTGGCACCCTGCTGGAGAGATGAACCCACAGAGGGTTCTGAGGATACCACAGAGGCCAAGACTGAACAGGTAAGGAACAGAAGGGTTGTGCTGTTTGGCACCCTGCTGGAGAGATGATCCCACAGAGGCCAAGACTGAACAGGTAAGGAACAGAAGGGTTGTGGTGTTTGGCACCCTGCTGGAGAGATGATCCCACAGAGGGTTCTGAGGATACCACAGAGGCCAAGACTGAACAGGTAAGGAACAGAAGGGTTGTGCTGTTTGGCACCCTGCTGGAGAGATGATCCCACAGAGGCCAAGACTGAACAGGTAAGGAACAGAAGGGTTGTGCTGTTTGGCACCCTGCTGGAGAGATGATCCCACAGAGGCCAAGACTGAACAGGTAAGGAACAGAAGGGTTGTGGTGTTTGGCACCCTGCTGGAGAGATGATCCCACAGAGGGTTCTGAGGATACCACAGAGGCCAAGACTGAACAGGTAAGGAACAGAAGGGTTGTGCTGTTTGGCACCCTGCTGGAGAGATGATCCCACAGAGGCCAAGACTGAACAGGTAAGGAACAGAAGGGTTGTGCTGTTTGGCACCCTGCTGGAGAGATGATCCCACAGAGGCCAAGACTGAACAGGTAAGGAACAGAAGGGTTGTGCTGTTTGGCACCCTGCTGGAGAGATGATCCCACAGAGGCCAAGACTGAACAGGTAAGGAACAGAAGGGTTGTGCTGTTTGGCACCCTGCTGGAGAGATGATCCCACAGAGGCCAAGACTGAACAGGTAAGGAACAGAAGGGTTGTGGTGTTTGGCACCCTGCTGGAGAGATGATCCCACAGAGGTTTCTGAGGATACCACAGAGGCCAAGACTGAACAGGTAAGGAACAGAAGGGTTGTGCTGTTTGGCACCCTGCTGGGGAGATGAACCCACAGAGGGTTCTGAGGATACCACAGAGGCCAAGACTGAACAGGTAAGGAACAGAAGGGTTGTGCTGTTTGACACCCTGCTGGAGAGATGAACCCACAGAGGGTTCTGAGGATACCACAGAGGCCAAGACTGAACAGGTAAGGAACAGAAGGGTTGTGCTGTTTGACACCCTGCTGGAGAGATGAACCCACAGAGGGTTCTGAGGATACCACAGAGGCCAAGACTGAACAGGTAAGGAACAGAAGGGTTGTGCTGTTTGGCACCCTGCTGGAGAGATGATCCCACAGAGGGTTCTGAGGATACCATATAAGAGGCCAAGACTGAACAGGTAAGGAACAGAAGGGTTGTGCTGTTTGACACCCTGCTGGAGAGATGAACCCACAGAGGGTTCTGAGGATACCACAGAGGCCAAGACTGAACAGGTAAGGAACAGAAGGGTTGTGCTGTTTGACACCCTGCTGGAGAGATGAACCCACAGAGGGTTCTGAGGATACCACAGAGGCCAAGACTGAACAGGTAAGGAACAGAAGGGTTGTGCTGTTTGGCACCCTGCTGGAGAGATGATCCCACAGAGGCCAAGACTGAACAGGTAAGGAACAGAAGGGTTGTGCTGTTTGGCACCCTGCTGGAGAGATGATCCCACAGAGGGTTCTGAGGATACCACAGAGGCCAAGACTGAACAGGTAAGGAACAGAAGGGTTGTGGTGTTTGGCACCCTGCTGGAGAGATGATCCCACAGAGGGTTCTGAGGATACCACAGAGGCCAAGACTGAACAGGTAAGGAACAGAAGGGTTGTGGTGTTTGGCACCCTGCTGGAGAGATGAACCCACAGAGGGTTCTGAGGATACCACAGAGGCCAAGACTGAACAGGTAAGGAACAGAAGGGTTGTGCTGTTTGACACCCTGCTGGAGAGATGAACCCACAGAGGGTTCTGAGGATACCACAGAGGCCAAGACTGAACAGGTAAGGAACAGAAGGGTTGTGCTGTTTGACACCCTGCTGGAGAGATGAACCCACAGAGGGTTCTGAGGATACCACAGAGGCCAAGACTGAACAGGTAAGGAACAGAAGGGTTGTGCTGTTTGGCACCCTGCTGGAGAGATGATCCCACAGAGGCCAAGACTGAACAGGTATGGAAGGATTGTTCCATTGATGGGAGCGTGAAGACGGGCTTTTACAATAATGAGACCCTGGCAGACAAGTCTTCTAATGCATTACTTCATTTCTGCTCATGCTATTTTCCTTTGTTTCTAGGAGGAAGAAAAGTCTGATGAGAAGAAGAGCAGGAAGACTGGCTGTAACAATGATGAGATCCTAGCTGTCCTCGGACATGAACTAGGGCATTGGAAACTCAACCATAACCTCAAGAATCTATGCATTGGTCAGGTAAGAACACTTCCTCACATCATGTCAGGGGCCTCTGGCAAGTACTGCCCCAGTCTTTCGATTTGGACTGATGTGGATTCACTATGGTTTAGTGGTAAAGATGTCTCTGGCATGAATTGACTCAAGTCTCTAGATTTATTTGAAGGTTAAGTGGTAAAGTTGCATTGCTACCAAGGGTTTTGGCACTACTGAGTCATCAAAAGAAGTTGGCCTGGTGGTTATAATAACAGCTTGCAGTGTGAAAGTCTGTCCATGCTGCCTTTGCGCTTTTAGAACCCTTGGAATTATTTGTGAAGAGAGGGGAAGGGGATTGTAAGTCAGGAACTTTTAAACATAAATGGTTTAGTCTGGGTTTTTTCTAATCAGGAACTCCTAAGCATGAATTAATAACCCTTATGCTGCTGGTGCAAATTTGGTCAGTACAAAATTATGCAAAAAACCCTGAAAAACTATTTGAAACCCTGGCCCATGGGTACTCATCTGAGAGTACTCGGGGAAGAACTATCTAATGAATACCAACATGAAAGGGTTTAGATGTTTTTCAAAAATCTTTGCATCCTTGTTCTTTGGATGGAAGTAGTGGCAGCATTGGAAGGGACATTTATGGGACATGGGTTAATGTTGGTGATTGTTAATCATGAACTCCTAACCATGTATGGGTTGGTGTACAGTATTGTTTACTAGAAACTCCTATGAATGAATTGATTAATTTAGAGGGGTTATAATTAGCCAGCAGTTGTGAGAATAGTTTTCAAAATTGCATCAGAATTTTAGGAAGAGTTATTCAATGTAATAAATACCTCATTTCGTTTCAGGTGAACACTTTTCTGTGCTTTAGGAACAGTTATTCAATGTAATAAATACCTCGTTTCGTTTCAGGTGAACACTTTTCTGTGCTTTATGGTGTTTGCAGTTTTGATGAACAGGAAGGAGTTATTCCACGCCTTTGGCTTCACCAGCTACCCGACACTTATAGGAATACTCATCATCTTCCAGTTTATATTCTCGCCGTATAATGAGGTACGCTGCACTGTTAAGCTGAACTTGGAAGTGTAGAATATTTGGCACCAGTGTCTTAGCCAGCAATTAGAAACTGGGTGCCTAAAATTGGCCATTGTGAAATTTTTGGGTGTCCAAATTTTTAAGGGGGACCACTATATACTCAGATTTCAACCATAAACATGTATATATTTATCAAAATAAGGCATGATATCCTTATACAAGGTCATGGGAATTATTTGATGATGAAAAAATTCAATTATATGCTTGAGATGAACATTTTAAGAAATTCCTCACTAAAGAAAATTGGGTGTCCTGACTTGTCACGCAACATTACAATATGGTATTACCTGATTATTATTTTTGTCTTAAGACATGTAATAGTTAAGAAAAAATCTTTAATACTTAAATGACTACTGAGCAATTTACTTTTTTATCCATTTTAATTTTAGATAAGGGCTATTTGTTGAACTATAGTTCATGCATTAGTTAAATTACTCTGAAAATTAACCTTTTGCTCCATTGCCTTGAAAGTCCAATTGCTTAAGCAAGCTTAATGTCAATGTGTGTTTGACTTGGTTTTTCCACATGCCAGTTTTGATTTGGCATATTAGGCGCTACAAAAGTGTATACTGTATACCATTAATTTAGTGCATATAAAGTAATGATCTTGTCAGCCAGCTGACTTTGATGTTTAATTTTTGCATGCAGGTGCTGAACAACAAACTATCCTGTCAGCAATTTGTACTATACTAGCACAGGGATAGGATGTCTAAATGGTGATGCACAGTTTAATAAATGCGGACTCCAGGATGTGCAAAGTACATATTAATTGAAATGCTGCAATATTAACACAATAAACAATATTGCCTAAAAGGTCTTTTGATGAGGAACACATTAAGAATCGCAAATGTACCCTCCCAGCAGAGTGTAAATTTTGGGGGGTAAAAAAACTGAAAAAAGATATTTTTTTCAAATAGAACCCCTATACACGATAATGGACCATCTAATTTCAAAAATGTTGAGAAGAGATCAATACAGAGGAAAGAGAAATATATTTTAAAAACTTTTTACCCTCCTTTCAGATTTTATGACCATTTCTTTTTAATGTTTTGTTGAAAATGTGAAAAAGTTATTTCTATACCAAATTTCAAGCAAATCCGTCAACATTTGATACCCAAAATGCTTGTTTGAAGTGACCATGTTTTGTTGAATTCAATATGGAGAAAAGGGTCAAAAACCTTCCCTGTGTATGTACAAGCCTATGTGCCCATGTCTCTAGACTCAGAGTATTTGATTTTTAAATTTTCATGTTCCTTTCAGCTGCTGTCCTTCACAATGACGATGCTCAGCAGACACTTTGAGTTCCAAGCTGATGCCTTTGCCAAGGCTCTCAAAAAGGCTGAAGATTTGAAATCGTCGCTAATTAAGCTGAACAAGGACAACCTTGGCTTCCCTGTAGCTGATTGGCTGTATTCCACCTGGCACTACTCCCATCCTCCCCTCATAGAGCGTCTACGGGCCCTCGACAAGACAGAGTAGATCCGGGGCAAGACAGACGGACTAGAGAGCACGCACAGTGTCCTGTCATCACTCAAAAGCTGCTGGATTGATCTGTATTGGGACCTTATTATAGACTGTGACAAAACCAGTTCTACCTAATATAAAGCTATTTCAGAATCTTTTTTGAGGGGAAAGCCTGCTTTGGTTGACTGGAAACCTAGGCCTGATCTTCTCATTTGACAAGTGATAATCGGAAATTTGTTGTCAGTTTTTTGGCCAACTTTGAACTTTAGTCTTTGATGTTTAGATGTAATAACACTATCTCGTGTAAGGGTTGCACATTTTTGGGTAGTTTTGTCTGAAGTTTTTGTTTGCCATTATATGCTGTTGTGGTTATGGATAGCAATATAAATGTGCATTTGTGACTGCAACTATGCAGTAAATTAGATCACTTAAAATCGAAAACTGCAACACCTGAAAAATTATTTTCAACATTTTTTACTTAAATAAATAGATTTGCCAATATAAAGAATATGAACCAATCATCATTTGATCTGCAACAGAATGACCTTGCAAGTACTTCTAATCTTACGATGTAGTAATTATAAAGCAAGTAGGCAGCATATACATATTGACAACATGCTACGATACAGCATAACAAAGTAAAATCTTTGCATATTTTTAGGTTTATGAAAGTGATACAATGGGTCAAATAGAAATGATTGAAATGTTTCCCAAAACCATTTTTCATAGAATACTTATAACATTAATGTATATAGTACTGTTTCTTATATGAATATGGATATCCCAATCAGATGCAGTTTTGGGTGGCAGGGTTAGGAATTCGCACACAGCGCCCCCTGGAGGTTCCCTATGATGGGAAGGGTTAGTGATGATGAGCTGTGATGTCCTGAGAACAGGTAGTCCCATCAAGAATCAATGCCAGTCTGCTCAATAACAACATTAACCCTCTTGCTGCTGGTGGCTGATTGGCAATATAAAATGATCACAAAAAAGCTGAAAAATGACTGAAACCCTGGTATATGGATACTTCTCTGAAAGAATGCAGCAAATAGCTTTCCAATGAATACCAACATGACAGGGTTTAGATGGTTTTTCAAAAATCTTTACACCATTTTGCTTTGGATGAAACTAGCTTTAGCATTGGAAGGGCTAATTTCTGGTTGCAATACAATCTAAGGGGAAGACATTTTTTACCTTTTAGAACTTTTTCAATATAATCCAATATCACTCTTAAGTTTGTTCTATTTGACGTTGCCTGTTTAGGTCACCTCTGTTTAGAATGGATGGCTTCAGCATTTCATCATATAAATCATTTAAGTATATTGGATGCCATTGAAATCTAGCTGTCGTAATGGGACCACTTTAAGATCTTTCCTTTTTGAACTCCTTGAAAAGTTTTCTGTTTGACACTTCTAAATGCTGACCTGTTTTAACAGGTCTGTTTAAATGTGTGAATGTATTGGTTGCACCTTTACTTATATACTTAGGTTTTGTGGCATTTCCCTTGGTCTATAACAAGACAGTCCTTCACTTAATCTAATCATGCCTACAATTCCCTAGGTAACATATCCTCTAGATGAATGTTAAGATAACTAAAGAATAAAGAATTCACAAAATATTTGAAGGAGATTTCAAATGGGTTGTGGTTAAGTTTTACTTTTGATATTGTCCAAAAGAAATCGTAACTCAAGTTCTTTCTTTTTCTAGAATCTACAGTTATGTATGGGTAAGAGAATACAATATAGTATGTTCGTTTGTACAAGACACATATGCACTATGTGAATGTTGCGTTTATTGTGAGGGTAAGAGTGAGATTTTTCAGTGAAGTTATTTCAGGTATTAAAAAGGAAATGATCTCCAAATAACGTCATTGTGATTTTCTTGTTTTCTGTCTTGCCATACAACCTAAAAGTTGTCTTGTTTATGCTGAAGTATGAGAATTATTCATACGGTACCATAATTCACTGAATATTCTGTCCAAGATTAAATAATTACTAGCTGCAACCCGTGCACAGCACAGGCTTATACAAAGCATCTTAGTTTTACGAGATAAGATCATCTAACATAAGCACCCAGGGAAGAGCTCTGTATGCTCTTTCCAAAGATGTGCCGGTGGTGTTCCGGCTGGACAAACATTAAGTTAAGACTTTTCTTTTGTTCAATGATTCCCCCGTGAATTTGGGACCCACAATTATGATTTTAATGCATTTGAAAAGAATATATTACCGCTTTCTAAATTTATTGTCTTAGACCCAGGTAATAATTGAGAAATCATCGAATGAAAATGGATATATTTTGCGGAGAATCTCGGGAAATCAAAACGTCTATTCAATGCGTTTTTATACAGTAATTTCTCCGTGAATACTTCGCCTATAATTACTATTTAAACATATTTAAAAAGAACATATTACGGACTTTCTAGATATATAAAATTTGTTGTCTAAAGCCCAGTAATCTCAGAGTAATAATCAAATAAAAATGACATATTTTGCTGAGCTCTCGGGAAGCCCAGATCAATTCTTACGATTGTAAACAATTTGTTTTTCAATGATTATTTTTTTTCTGAAGTAACCAATAGTAGAAAATATTCAAAAAGTTATGTGAACTCTCAAAAAAATTCCAATGAAGTCAAGAATATCGAAAAACATCAAAGCTCCGTGTCAGGACGATCTCCCTTCCCTCCACATGAGCTTCGAACACGTTACCTAATGAGCTAACAATGACGACATTGTTGCAGCGGCGAGATAAAGAAAAACAATTCAAGTGTCGTCATTGTTGTGTGTTGTGCGCGTGCAGGCGCAAAATGGCTGCTGCGGCGAATTCAAAATTTAGCTAAAAATTTTGCATTCACAAATTTAGGTGAACTGTGAGTTATTTTTCCGTCAAACCTAGCTATCGCAAAACTTCAGCCCCCAACTAATCGACATGCAAAGTCACAGCATCAGGCTTGCAGCCGTTTCAGAGGAGTTACAGTCACAAAATTTGCAACTCGCTATTAATATAGAGATATTTATGAGTTGAGAAGGTGGACGATTCTTTATAAAAAAAATTAAAAAAGTTTTTAGGGGTGGACACATCTTTGTGTGGTTGTGGTTTTAAGTACTCCGTACACAATACTTTTATTCTGTTAATCAATATGTAACTGAAAACTTTCACTAAAGATGGATAAAGTACTAGTGCATCAATGATTTGTCAATAATCATTGACTTGGTGAAGTTCATGAAACACAAAAACGGTTCATAAATGGAGTAGTTTATTTCACAACCTTTACATTATTGGAATATAAATGCAGCAATTCTCAAGCTCAATGTACATTTCTGAAAGGCAGATTTTCTATATATAAAGCTACATTAATCTGTCGCACATACAAAGGCTTTTTAATTTATGGAACATTACATTATGAATCATTTCATAATCCTATAAAGGTAGAGAAATATTTGTTGTTCATACCCTCAGAACGGTCCTCATTCAAACAATACACTAGGAGAAACTGTAACTGTTACCGAAAGTGATGTGAATCACCTATCATGTTTGAATATATATATTTAGATTATAATTTTTGAATCTAAACAAAGCCAGTGTTTTATTGAAGTTGACAGTGTAGTGAAATATTATTTCAGCTTTCACACACATACACACAGTGCTGGAAATACTGAACAGCATTTCTTTCCACATATCTTGTTAGAACTTCCTGACAGTCCGCAGTGGCAGTGATGGCTGATGGAATGAATTTTACCAATAGCTAGGGCTCACTGGCATCTAGATCTCTTAACAAAACTATTTGACCTTACCCCATATTTGCTAGTTGTCTTGAAATTTTCAACTGACATAGAATAATTTTTAAATGAATGGAGACTAAAAACAAAGTTTTTATAAAAAAATATTTGAGTAGTTATAGGTTAAGTGCTAAATAGCTCTCTTTCATATAATTTCAAAAACATGCCCCATATGATATGGTATGGACTAAGATTATTAGGCATGGCTTAACCAGGTTTCTGGAGTGAGGACTCAATGTGTTATGGAACCTTTGGTTGCTCACATGTTTGGGCATGCAGTAAAATAATACATAATAAGAGCAAATACTCATCAAACTAAGGAATGATTAATTTCATTTTATTCTTGGTTCTTGATAAACTGTTGATAGACCCTTAGTACCCTCAGTTTTAAGGTTGACCTTGTGGCTTAACTTAAGTCTGTTACCACATGATCAGGTTTTCAAAAAGTGGGTGTAATTTATAAAAATCAATCATACAAATTCAAACCACATTTATTAATAAGATACTAGATGATGGTATTTTTTAGAAATGCAGTACTATTTTGGAATTACTTTTAAAGTATAATCCTAATTATATACATGACATGTTCCTAAATTTTACTTACGCTTAAGTATATTTCATGAGGACCACTGGTTGTTAGCATCTTTGGTTAAAAAGCCAGTTGAATTTACTTCCCATGTTAATATTTTCAGGAGAGTCCGGGAAACTTCACTGGTAAGCACATTATTTTTATACCCCACAGTAAGGTACTTTCTGTTATTGCTTACATTGACCAAACATAATACGCTTTTAGTTGCACCAGCAATATCAATTTAATAATTAGTATAAAGGCACAAGCTATGCAGTTACCCTTTATATGGAATTAAGACATCCCAAACATTTACAGCAGAAATTTTCTTACTCTTAAGAAACTAGATTTTTTGGTGCACTTTGTAATATCTGCTATTCATTGTAAACGTGTGTCGCCTATATGGTATGCTTACCCATTCATACCTTGAGCACCCAAAACATGCTGAGACGCAAAGTTGATTGATTCAATAAAGGACTGAATTGGTATTCTTACATGTTATTTTTTATGAAAAAAGAACCCTGTTGTATTATAGTAAATTATCTCCCAGACTTAATCATATACCTATTCAAATTAATATTTCAACCCCTCTAGTATCACTTGACCAGTCTCTTTCTCTCTCTCTCTCTCTCTCTCTCTCTCTCTCTCTCTCTCTCTCTCTCTCTCTCTCTCTCTCTCTCTCTCTCTCTCTCTGGCATGGTGGTACATTTTAGTTTGATATAAACTTTACAAACAGAGTCTCACCAAACAATACTTTTTATCCAACAGTCTTTGACTTATACACCTATACTTACTTCTATACTGCAAGGTCGTAATACCATTTAAGATACATTGATTAAAGAGTTTGAGAAATAAGCCATATCATGTTTAATTTATTGCTATGATAGAATTATCTCATAACATTGCCTGAGGCACAGTAATACTCTCCACATCCTGATTCAGTAGTACAAAACATGACATTCATCGTCACCGTATAGAAAACTTTGCATAATATAATATCGTGGCAGTGCTTTTATTGTTGCTATCTGTAGCTCATCATCTATATCGAGATGTCCACTTCAACCTGAAACAAACAGTTCAGAGAGTTCAGGTTTAGCTGGGAAATATTAACTGGATTCTCATGAACTCATGATTCCAAAGAATTGAGAAAAATAATCTTGTTGGTATTTGGAAATCAATTTTTAGACTTTTCATGTTGATAAGTGTCTGGTCAATGGCTGCTATATGTGAAGGCAATCTAAGCCATTGATTTGTTTGCATGAAAACCTTCATTTTTATAAAGAGCAAAATTGAAAATGTAAAACATTTTGTTTTCCTTCAAACTAGTTGGAATGCGGGATAAAATTTTCCATAAAAAGAAAAAAATGTAAAAGGCATTGATTTACTGAATACCACATCCAATAAATATATTTGAACAGATATCGGCGTTAAGTGTTTAGATCTTGGCAATACAAAGGTCTTTGTCAAGTATGTCATTTTGCCTTATTTCATACACATTAAACAGATATAAAAATGAATCATATAACAGAGAGACGTGCAAACAGTGGAACCCCTCTAAGTGACCACCCCTATAAGTTGACCATTACTCTAATGTGACCTCATTTTGCTAGTGCCAAACTTCCTTTTTCCTATCAGTTTTGTAATTAAGCGAATCCCTTTATGATGACCATCCCTCTGAGTTGAGCAGTTGTTGATCCCACTGGGTGTCACATTAGAGGGGTTCCACTGTATGTGTATTTGAGTAAGGGGAGAGACTCACTCTTCACAGAAAGGTGGTTTGTAGTTATAAGGACAGCGACATCTATTGGGCCGTATGCAGTAACCACCATGTTTACATTCCTTTTCACAAATAGCTGCAATAAAAAGACCAAAAAATAAATAAATACAGAGATTCATTAGAAATGAGAGGAATATTTGTTATTTATTTTTATTATAATAGTTTTACTGGCTATTGGACTGAGGGACTGACTGCACTAAAGGATGACCCCCTAGCAGAGTTGCTATTCACTGTTTCTCATCACTGCCTAAGTTACTGAGCTTATGTATGGCTTAAGGTAGCTGAGAAAGTTGCCATTGATTTACGGTAGGTCAGTGGTTTTCTCTGGGAACTCTGGTTTCCTGAAACATTAACAACTGGATAGTTATAATTTAACCTTAATATTTTTACAGAAATGAAAAATAGATTAAAGTGCAAATCCTCCTAAACAAGTTTGCATTGAAATGGAAGGATTCAACAGAATTACCTCATAGATAAATTTTAATATCTTTGAATATTCATGAAGTGAACATGCTTTGACCAATTTTCTTTCGCTTTGGTGGTTGCATTCCTAAGAGCAAAAATAGTTACTGGACCTGTTTTGCACATTAAGAAAACAGGACATGTTGAAATATCATAATATTTCTTTTATAAATATTCTAATTCATTCACTACTGGTAGGAAATTGAGTGTTTGGACAATTACCATGCTGACACCTCTGCCCCATATACCCTGGTCTGCAGGCACACCTATAGGGGGCAGCACAGGTACCTCCGTTCAAACAGGGCAGGATGCAGGTGGCTGCAAGGAGAAGAAGGGACCATGCTTAGGTGACTGTCAGCTAGTAAGGTCAGGTTTCTAGACATCCCATCTGGACCTCTTGAGCATACAAATGCTCGTATAAGGGGAATATTCATGCTTAATAATTCATCCAGAAATTGGTGTAATGATAATTTTGACAATACCTTTAGAATTAATGAGAATGATTGTACAAAATAATTGAAGAAGAGTTGTTCTCAGTGTTCTGATGAACAATTCTCCTTAAATATTTTCTCAGCTTTTATATTGCTTCTACTTGAAAGATTTCACCAAAATTATCAGGCTGCTTTTGGCGTCTGTAAGTATTAATGGGTTAAACAAATAACAAAGTGATATCTTGAAAGATATTTAATTGAAAGTTGTTGTTCTTCAACCCCTCTTGGGATATTTTTCAAATGTTGTTTAAGTGGATTATTCATGTTCAATGTGGTCAGATCATGTGCAGACTCTAGATGCACTGAGGTTAATCTATGTAACAAAACAATCGCACAACAAACAGATCCTGGAGATTTCATTGACCATTATTTGGTCCACATTTAGCTCCTCTTAAAACTTAGAACACAAGAAATGCATAACTTAGCTATGTAAAAAGATACTTT
The DNA here is from genome assembly GCA_963942565.1 of Maea johnstoni. Lineage (NCBI taxonomy): Eukaryota > Metazoa > Annelida > Polychaeta > Spionida > Magelonidae > Maea > Maea johnstoni. The sequence continues at coordinate 93,561,710 of OZ012684.1, forward strand.
TGTATACCGTTGGCCAACATTCAGTTGCAAGAATGCCTGATTGGAATTGCCTACATTTCTTGAATCTTGAGGTTTAAACATAGTCACTTGCCCATGTCTTGTGTCTGTGCAATTTCAAACTTTATCTTATGCCATGTTAATCTTTAAACCCCTTTTGATCTTCTACTCTTAAAGGAGGTGGTCTTTCACCATCCATGCAATATGAATAAGAGGCATAAATGGACACATAAAGGTGACTCTATAGTGCTTTCTTTAAGATGAAAGAAAAAGATATTTCTTTCATCATATAATTGTTATCATTTAAAGATAAACATGCATATCTTATTCATTAATAACTAACTAGGTTAAGTATTATCCTAACACTGGACTCATTTTTAAGAGGTTAAGAAACGAAGTAGAATATTTTTCACATCTTACCTCTCTCGCAGTATGTTCCGCTAAAACCAGAGGGACATTTACATTTGTTGGGTGCAATACAAGATCCCCCATTCCGACAACCAAACTTGCAGTCCGCTGGAATGGATGAAATTATATGTAGAATAAAAATATAGTACTGAACGTAGGTAAATTGGAACTTGAAGGTAAAAGCAACCCATCTTTTTTTACTCGTAATCAAAGGCGTTATCAAATACCTGCATTTTGTGAAAGGATGACATGGTGGAGATATTAGCATCAGAGATGCAATACCTTTCTTTCCTTTGCATGAAAATGTTTATGTTTATCTGTAGATGATAATATTGAGAAGCACATTAAGGCCTTAACTTAATTTTTTTTTAAATAAACCTCTCTCTTATAAACTTACAACTTTGTTGTCTCTTAGAACTGAGCTTTCTCATACTGGGTGTTGGGAAACGTATCATGGATATAAAACTAGAAAATGGAACATTATTAGCTATGATTGTAATTAATCTTAACTTTCTCCATTTTTTATCTGCTTCTGAACTATATACATTTTGTTTACAGAGGTAGTCAGGAAACAATAAAGATCAGGGTATGGACTAAAATAGCTGTATTCTGATATTTATTTACACCAACGTTAAGTTAGATAAGTAACTTTTTTTGCCTGTATAAAGCTTCAGTTTTCTCAACTCAACCAACTGCCGGTTAATCATGATTGAGGCTATATAAAAAATCAATTCAAATCCATACATGGATTTGTAGTCTATCTATACTATTGTTTTACTATCAATACTTTTCTTATATAGAAAAATCCAATTCGAATCCATACATGTATTTGTTTTGTTTCTCTGCTATTGTCTTACCTGAGCACTGGGGCTGCTTATCCCACTGTCCGTTAGCCAGACAGGTGAGAACAGGTGAGGACTATTGTCTTACCTGAGCACTGGGGCTGCTTATCCCATTGTTCGTTAGCCAGACAGGTGAGTACAGGTGAGGACTATTGTCTTACCTGAGCACTTGGGCTGCTTATCCCACTGTCCGTTAGCCAGACATGTGAGAACAGGTGAGGACTATTGTCTTACCTGAGTACTGGGGCTGCTTATCCCACTGTAAGTTAGCCAGACAGGTGAGAACAGGTGAGGACTATTGTCTTACCTGAGCACTTGGGCTGCTTATCCCACTGTCCGTTAGCCTGACAGGTGAGAACAGGTGAGGACTATTGTCTTACCTGAGCACTGGGGCTGCTTATCCCATTGTCCGTTAGCCAGACAGGTGAGAACAGGTGAGGGCTATTGTCTTACCTGAGCACTTGGGCTGCTTATCCCACTGTCCGTTAGCCAGACAGGTGAGAACAGGTGAGGACTATTGTCTTACCTGAGCACTTGGGCTGCTTATCCCACTGTCTGTTAGCCAGACAGGTGATTACAGGTGAGGACTATTGTCTTACCTGAGCACTTGGGCTGCTTATCCCATTGTCCGTTAGCCAGACAGGTGAGTACAGGTGAGGACTATTGTCTTACCTGAGCACTGGGGCTGCTTATCCCATTGTCGGTTAGCCAGACAGGTGAGTACAGGTGAGGACTATTGTCTTACCTGAGCACTTGGGCTGCTTATCCCACTGTCCGTTAGCCAGACAGGTGAGAACTGGTGAGGACTATTGTTTCTCTACTATTGTCTTACCTGAGCACTGGGGCTACTTATCCCATTGTTCGTTAGCCAGACAGGTGAGAAGAGGTGAGGACTATTGTTTCTCTACTATTGTCTTACCTGAGCACTGGGGCTGCTTATCCCATTGTCCATTAGCCAGACAGGTGAGAACTGGTGAGGACTATTGTTTCTCTACTATTGTCTTACCTGAGCACTGGGGCTACTTATCCCATTGTTCGTTAGCCAGACAGGTGAGAAGAGGTGAGGACTATTGTTTCTCTACTATTGTCTTACCTGAGCACTGGGGCTGCTTATCCCATTGTCCGTTAGCCAGACAGGTGAGAACAGGTGAGGACTATAGTCTTACCTGAGCACTGGGGCTGCTTATCCCACTGTCCGTTAGCCAGACAGGTGAGAACAGGTGAGGACTCAGGCAGCAGGCCCCGGCGGCAGGCATACACGAGACTGTCTCCATAGTAATAAGCCCTCCCACGCAGAATAGTGTTCATGCTGGCTCGCGGGGGTCCACAATACACACCTATAGAAAGACAATGTAGTTACAGGTCACATACAATCTATTGTGGAGCTCTCGGAGGTCCACAATACACACCTATAGAAAGACAATATAGTTACAGGTCACATAACTAGAAGCTCTCGGAGGTCCACAATACACACCTATAGAAAGCCAATGTAATTACAGGTCACGTAACTAGAAACGTTCTTAGCTTTGAACACCAAATGTACTGATATGTATACAAACAAATGTACAAACTCTCT
>OZ012684.1:93567032-93574532 GCA_963942565.1 Maea johnstoni
TACTACCGCTACTACTACCTTTAGGAACTACTACTACTACTACTGCTACAACTACTTCGTCACTACTGCTGCTGCTACAACTATACTTCTTCATTGCTGCTGCTGCTGCTACTACTACTACTACTACTACTACTACTACTACTACTACTACTACTACTACAACTACCACTACAACTACTACTACTACTACTACTACAACTACTACTACTACTACTACTACTACTACTACTACTGCTACAACTACTTCGTCACTACTGCTGCTGCTACAACTACTTCTTCACTGCTGCTACTACTATTACTATGACTACTACTACTACTACTACTACTACTACTACTACTACTACTACTGCTACTACTACTACTACTTCTACTACTACTACTACTACTACTACTACTACTACTTCGTCACTACTGCTGCTGCTACAACTACTTCTTCACTCCTGCTACTACTACTATGACTATGACTATGACTACTACTACTACTACTACTACTACTACTACTACTACTACTACTACTACTACTACTATGTAATTCTTCGACTACTTCAGATCTAATAAACTTCTACATCTATTACTTCTACCTGTGAACCTGCTACAACTACTATATTGTCACTGCTACTGCTACTTCCACCACCACCAGTATGACTATTATTAATACTATTTCCACAACTACCGCTACTACTACTACTACTACTACTACTACTACTACTACTACTACTACTACTACTACTACTACTACTACTACCACCACTACTACTACTATTGTACTACTGCTACTACTACTTCTACTACTACTACTGCTACTACTACTACTACTTCTAGATACATATCTACTACTACTACTACTACTACTACTACTACTACTACTACTACTACTACTTCTAGATACATATCATTACCACTTGGTAAGTCCAAAGAGGCATTTTCATGGACAATGGCAATTCCATCTAAATATGGTTTTATGGCAGTTGAAAAGGTTTGATCTGGGGTGTTAGGTAAAGGCAAGGTATTATGGATGATTTTTAACTATATTATACATGAACACAAGCTGAAAATGGAATGGCAATAGCGTTAATCTAAAGTTACTTACTTTCACATCGAGGGGCCTCTCCACTCCAGCTTCCGTCAGCCGTGCAGGACCGCCTTGAGTCTCCCACCAGTAGGTAACCCTTGAAGCATGTGTACACAATAGTACTGAGAAACTTGTTGTCGTTGCCCTCCATCCTGGCATTGGCCGGAACCTGGGGCTTGTTACATCTGGAAGGGATACAGTTTGGTGGAGTCGGTGACCATGTGCTATCTGCTTCACACTTGAGCATGGTGGCTCCCTCTATTGCATACCCTTCACCGCATGTGTAGTTGACTGTACTCCCGTAGGTGACTCCCTGGAAGTAGGCTCTCCCCATGGGAACCACAGGTGGTTGTCCGCAATCTATAGGCACACAGGCAGTGTTTCCAGCATTCGACCATACCCGGTCCTCTCCACAAGATATCACAGATTCTCCAGTGAGTACGTAGCCCCTATTGCAGCGATAGCGCACAGTCTGGCCGCTGAAGGTCTTGTAGGCTGTCACAGATGCGAAGGGTATTATTGGAGGAGGTGGACATTGCTGAGCATGGCAGGTTGGTAAGGTGCCTTCCCACACTCCTCTTGCACCACAGGTAAGCAGGTTATTTCCACTGAGTTCATGGCCTGAGTCACAGGTGTAGTATACATGTTCACCTTGCTGGTAGTTGTCACCCACTACCTGAGCATTGTCCACCGCAGGCGGAGCACCACAGTTCTCAGGGACACACTCTGGAAGCGAGGCACTCCATTTTCCCGTGGAGCGACAGAACAGCGTGGCTCTGATCTTCCCAAAGAGCACAAAGCCTGGAGCACACTCAATGTCTATGACATCTCCATAGCTGAATGAGTCTCCTCTTATAGAAGCGTGAGCCACCTCTCCAGGGTGACCACATGAGAGGCGCTCACATGTGGGGAACGGTGAACTCCATGACCTGGTGTCTGTACACATCAGTGAGGCTGCACCAGTGACCTGATAACCGTGCTTACACCTGAAACTTATCGTGGATCCTATTGTGAATCCGCTCGTGGCAGTCACCTTTCCGTGCTGGATGTTTGGTGGGCGGGGACATGTCGCCATTACACAGACTGGAGCCTGGCCGGACCATGTTCCGTTATCCAGACATCTCCGCGTGTCACTGCCTTCAAGAACATGCAGGGGGTCACAGACATATTGTATAGCTGCTCCTACCTTCAGGCTACCTCCCCGGATATTGCCACTGTTGATGGCCTCAGGAGGAGGGCAGCGTACCTCCTCGCATCTCGGCTCCTCTCCTGACCACTCCCCATCCGCCTGGCAGCTGCGGCTAGCATCCCCTACTAACCTGAAGCCATAGTTACAGGTGTATTCCACTACGCCCTGGTAAGATGATCTGTGCACTGTCGTCTTCCCGTTAGGAATATTGATCAGCACAATGCAGTATACTGGGATACAGGTTGGCGCGCTGTCGGCGGTCCAGGTCCCATCTGCCTGACAATGCCGAACTGCTTCCCCCAGAAGCTCATAGCCTTCCTTGCATGTGTACCTAATGGAGGATTGGAATGTATATGAATTGCCGATGACATTACCATTTTCAAAGGCCTGTGGTTGGGGACAGGTGACAGCATTACAAAGAGGACGAGTTCCACTCCAAGTCTGATCCAGCTTGCAGCTCCTTATGGCATCCCCTGTGAGATAATAGCCGGCATCACACTTGTACTTTACAGTATCATTTACCCGTAGAGTGCCAGTAATTGTTCCATGGTCTAAGACATCCGGTGCTGGACATTTCAATGCCAGGCATTCAGCCTGATCTCCACTCCACTGACCGTCTGATAGGCACTGTCGCCTGCTCTCGCCGATCAGCTCAAAGCCTGGATGGCACGTGTAAGTTATGACATCTTTGTAGCCGTAAGACCATCCATGAATGGTGCCATGTTGGATTGAGCGTGGGATGGGACAGGCTATCTTTCGACATATGGGCACAGGGAAGCTCCAGCTTCCATCGGCTAGGCACTCGCGGGTAGCTTTGCCTAAGGTCTCATACCCGTCGTTGCACAAGTACTCCACAGTGTCACCAAAAGTTGAACCATCCCCGATGATCTTCCCGTTCTCAATCTGAAGGCGGCTGAGGTTGGCACAGGTGGTTGGTGTACACTCCATAGTCCCAGTGCTCCAGGTGCGCTCCCTCAGACACGTGCGTGATGTCACCCCAACCAGAGTGTAGCCCTTATTGCAGATGTAGGATACTTCATCTCCCACACCACGGCTGTTTCCCAGGGCACGACCGTTAGGTAAATGTGGCGGCGGATAGCACTCATTTTTTCGGCACTTAGGAGGTGCCATTGACCACTCTTTGTTGGCTAAGCAGGTTATGGTACCAGACCCGACGAGTTCAAATCCATCAGCACATACATACTGGATGCTGCTGCCAAACTTGTAGCCTTCAGACGCCACTATCTGACCATTGGGAATGGAAGGGGGTGCCTCACAGCTGAGCGGTTCACAACGAGGTTCAGGACTGCTCCAGAGTTCATCCGCTCCACATTTCCGCTCCGAATCACCAATGAGCTCATATCCACGGTCGCAGAAGTAAGTGATGACCTCCTCATATGGATATCGTCCTCGATGTCTCCCATTCAGACGTCCACGATATCCGCCATTAGAGATTTCATTTGGTTGTGGACATTTTGCGGGCCTGCATGTAGGAAACTTCACCTCACCATTTTCGCTCAACCAGTTAGAATCTGGGTCACAGACCCAGCGGGGACTTCCTTCCAGGATGAATCCCACATCACAGGAGAAGACAACAATTTCTCCAATGCTTCTCCTGCCAACGACTCTACCATGTAGTATAGATAAGTCCCTACACTGAGAGGATACACACACTGGTTGCTCCCCACTCCACGTCCTGTTGGACCTGCACTTACGCTCCTGTGGACCCTCAACTTTGTACCCCTCACGGCACCTCACCTTTAGCTTATCTCCAAGAAGGTAATTGTCCTCAGAAGTCCTACGCCTTGTCTTAGTTTTTACCAGGATGTAATTGCCATTTTGCACTGCAGGTGGATTTGGGCAAACGATTAAGTCACATTTGGAAACTGGTCCACTCCAGGTTGCATTTGCTCTACAAAGTCTCATTGATGGACCTATCAACTCAAATCCTGGTTTGCAGGAATATGTGATGTTATCCTGATACTTGCGTAGGTATCCGTTGATGTAGCCGTTTCTTGGACTTAGTGGCACGGGGCAGCTTACCTTCTCACAGACAGGAATAGAACCACTCCATCTACCGCTGACCTCACAGGTACGCTGCATGGCCCCATCAGAGAAGTATCCCGGGTCACATTTATACCTTATTGTGGTGCCATAGGTATAATTGCCAGTGTCATCTAATAAGCGGCCATTGTTGATGACCAGACTTGGTGTGTCACACAGGATAGGTATGCATATTGGCACCTCTTTATCCCAAACCCCACCTGCTAGGCAAGTCAACTGTGGCGCACCATCTAGTTTGTAGCCGTTGTTACACTTGTAAGTTACACTGGAACCAAAAGTCAACTCCTCCCCTACGATCCTGCCAAAGGCTATGGCACCAGGCTGTGGACACTCCTCCTTGACGCAGCTTGGCACAGAGCCATTCCACGTCTTATCATGGGAGCAGTGCAGTACAGCAGCTCCACTTAGTGTGTACCCATCCTCACACACATATTCCACGCTGGAGCCGTACGTATAATTAGAGCCTTTTATGTGACCATTGGCGACCCTTCCTGGAATTGCACACTCAACTATACCACAAGATGGTGTCAGACCACTCCATGATCTGTCTGCCTGACATCTTCTCATTGCTGTTCCAATCACCTCATACCCAGTCCTACACACATACAGAACATCTGATCCATAACTGTTTGGCTCTGGAGGATTCCCAATTGGTATGATCTTTGCAAGGTCAGTAGAGGGTGGTTCGCCGCAGTTGATTATTTGACATGATGGAGTCGAATGAGACCAGCTTCCATTACTCTGGCATGCTAAGAAAGCAGCACCTTCTAAGCTGTAACCTGTGTTGCATTCATACTGAATTGTATCGTTGTAGAAGAATGATGACCCCTCAAATCTGCCGTTGGGTATTTCCTCAGGTACTGGGCACTTAACTCTCAAGCACAAGGGTAGGGGGCGCTGCCAGGTGCCGTCTGATTGGCAGAGCCTGTTGGCAGCTCCTTTACGTGCGTACCCTAAGTCACATGTGTACGTCACCCGCTGTCCAAACGTGTGCTCTTCCCCCGTAATAGTGGCGTGTGGTACATCATCAGGTGGTCCGCAATTCACAGGATTACATGTGGGTTTCTGACCGCTCCACTGACCATCGGCCCCACACGATCGCTCAGGGATCCCATTTAGAAGATACCCAGTATTGCATGCATAGGTAATGACGGAGCCAAAAGCAATGGATTGTGCAATCAAAAAGCCATTCTCAATATCTTCAGGAACTGGACATTGTACTATCTCGCAATTTGGAGCACTGTCATTCCAAATGCTCGTGACAAGGCATTCAAGAACCGATGGCCCATTTATAAGGTATCCGTCCTCGCACTGGTATTCCACCACAGAAGCAAAGGTGTGATTCTCTCCTATGTGGGTGGCATGGTCTACCTGTATTGGTGGGCCACATGTGATGATAGAACAGGATGGTCTAGACACCTCCCACTGACCATCAGCTAAGCAGCGGATGGTATTTCTGCCGTCCATGAAGTAGCCATGCTGACAGGTGTACTCCATGACCGTATCAACAGGGTAGCTTGGTTGTCTCACAAAGTTGGTATGGGGTACCCTGGGTGGATCATCACACTTAATCTCTCCACACCTCGGAGCGGGATAATCCCATTGTCCCTCCTCCCCACACAGCAGTATGGCTTTCCCCAGGAGCTTGTAGTTAGCTTTGCAGGAGAAGCGGACAGCGTCTCCAGGAAGGTACTTGGCTTTGGCTCCCAGCATCTGGATGTGTTCTCTGGTGACCGGCTCCGGACAATTCACACCTGTTAGGGGGTAGGTCAGACTGTATCTAGCTTGCTGAACATACCTGTACATCTCTCGCATACCCTTGAAACATTTACCATTTTAAACCCATACCTGCACTTGTTTGCTCTGGGTCTTTTGGTCCGGGACAAAAAAGAAAAACTTCTCTTCGATGTTGCTTTCATCATAGACCAGAAAGTAGCCTGCTGAGCTTCAGACTTTTGAATAAAAGTGAGAGAAAAAAAGATATTTGATAACTGTAATAAATCGGCTTGTTAAAGTGCTATTTTAGTCTGCAACGTTCGTTTTTATCAGCAGTGTCTGTCATGCATTTGACGGTAGTGTCTTTTTACCACAAAAGGGTGCTTTTTGCATGTATTTGAGTTCAGTGCAAAAGTAGTGTGCAATGGGTTGAAAGAGGGTCATGCCACAAAGCTGTGCTTGTGTACTAATTGAAAATTAAAAGTAACATGTGTGCCTCTTTCTACCTAGGTGAGGCAAAAGCACTAAATGTTAACATGTGTGTGAGTTTAACTTGCATATCACTCACTCAACTTTTTGAAACTATTCTAAAAGCTCACTATTAGTTTGCTAACAGTGTAATAATAAGTGAAGCTATTCAGAGTTTTGAAAACTTTTAAACGTCAGTGAAAGTAAAATTCATCAGTCCGTAACATTTAAAGAATTTGAATATGTATAATTATGGTTGCATGTAAAATGATATGATGTCTTTATCTGATGTTTCTCCATATTATCAATTAAGTTAATACTAATATATTCTATATGCAGTAAGAAAATTTTGGAAGATGACTGCATTACAAATTGAGTCAATTCCTTTTAAATTTACTTCCATGGGGAATATGTTTAAAGTAGGTCTCCACTTGGCTTTGAATTACTTAGCAAATAATGATACTTGAGAAATACACTGTTATTGCTTTATTTGTTGAAAATCTGGCAGAACAACAAAGTATGATACTTTTTAAACTTGATCTTCTTGTCACTCATAACTTAAAAAAACTTTCAATTTAGATTATTTCATCATACATTATAGTCAAGTGCCAAGTGAACACAAGCTTGAATTTTGTGCCAAAGATTTCATTCACTTGCTTCGTCCAAATTTACAAAAATATTTTTTCTTTGAATTATCATTTAAGAGATAATGAAGAATAGTTAGTTTGTTTTGAAATACAAGCGATCTAAGTGATGAAAGTGAACATACTAAGTAAAGTGAGTAGGGAAATGTGTTAAGAAGAACTCACGTTCACAGCTGGGTTCTGTTCCTGCCCATGTCCCTTCAGCAGTGCACTGCCTGGTACTGTTCCCAATCAGCACATAGCCATCCAGGCATTTATAGCGGATCACAGCTTTGTACCTATAGGATGTTCCTGTAACATAGCCTTTTCTGAAAGAGCCAGGGTATCCACAGTTCACCTCTGAAACA
>OZ012684.1:93579532-93619532 GCA_963942565.1 Maea johnstoni
ATATAGATGTACCATGTTACCTTAATTGGCTAATTATTATGGAATGTTTATACTTTTACAGACATCTTTTATACATAATGTAATGGATACTTATATTTCGTTAGACAGGTAAAAAAATTGTAGGGCATATACAACTTTTTCAACTCATTCTTATAAGAAGCCAGAAAAGAATCATGCAGTCAAGGATTGCAATTAACAGGTGCTGGAATCCAGCACTATAAGAAACATTACCAGTGTAAATTAATCTGTTGTGTTTGAATAATTATTTCTTTGTTTTGTTTTTCTAGTCTTTTTTACAAAGGGAGAGAATCTGTAATCAACTTATATTCAAATGTCAGCACAATCAGAAGTATTCAGTAGTGTTTAAGTAAAGATTTAACAATGAGATGCAAGTAATTTGTCTCATGAAATTCACATCTTATTCAATAAACGCATATTCTAACAAGGCTATAAACTTCTAGATGAACACTTTATAAAAAAATCATTGCCATCGGAAGTTGGGCTGGGCTGCTGTATTATCTGGGTCATCGGAAGTTGGGTAGCCCATTTTAAGATGGGCCAGCAAAATCCAGCCCAACTTCCCATCGGAAGTTGGGTTTGGCCCATCTTAAGATGGGCTGGATCGGAAGTTGGGCTGCAACATATACATACATATATATATATATATATATATATATATATATATATATATATATATATATATATATATATATATATATATATATATATATATATATATATATATATATATATATATATATATATATATATATATACATACATACATACATACAACACCTTTTATATCACCTTTATATCACCTTTTAGAATACCAGACAAGCCCATTAAAGATGAATAATGTATAAAATAATGAACAAGGAATGGATGAGGTCGCAGAGAGAAAGAGAAAGAGAGAGAGAATATCTGTGTGAGCCGGCACGTTAACCTGACCCTACTTCTTATATTTATCTATGTTGTCCAGCTCAGTACAGGATATATTGAAACAAAAGTAAAACCAATTCAGGCGACATTGTCACGTGCAGAACAGGGATTGGCATAACAATAGCTAATACCATTTGGAAGGAAATTAACCTAATGCGTTCATGTGACGGCAGAACCATTATTTACTATGGCAATGTAATCACACACACACACACACACATCAGGGCTCGAAATTAGGGGTTGCTGGGAGCCAAGGAATTCTCTTGCGGCTCCTTCGAATTTCTGCAGGGAGCCCAAAGATATACTGGTTTCTATGTGCAACACCTTAATATAGCTTTTGAAGATGCAATTGGGCTCCCTGGAATAAAACTTAATTTCGAGCCCTGCAAAGGTTTGTTCGTGTTTGCTCTTAATGTATTATGACATTTTTTCTTCACGAGACAGGAATAATGATTTATGCAGTGGATTTGGCCAGGCACTTTTTTCTCCATTACTTAGAAATCGCTTGTCGCAACTTAGCCTGGATCTCTATATCAGAGAAAGACCAAATAGGGTAAAGGTTGCAACAGTGCCAAACAGTGTTTAGTTTTGTAATTTTGGTTAGTGTAAAAGACAGTATAGCATATTGCTGCACAAAAAGGGTTAAATAGTGCTGGTTGGGTACTGCCAAACAGGGTTCCATTATTCATGATCTATAGATGACAAAACATCTATAAACGTCTCATAATGAGACAACGTCTGTGAATCATCATGTGCGAAGAATAGAAAGCAAAAGTTGTTTTGGGGCACTGGTCTTGTATATAAGGGTGCAGTGTTCTTGACCCTCACAGAGACAGATCCCAAATACGGCACCACAGCACTTCAAATCCAGGCAGATCGAGAACCACAGAGCGTAAGTACAATCAAATTATTCTGTTCTCTTTGACAAGTTTGTTAGTAGTTTTGTTTATGTTGGGCTTAACATCCGTGTCTGCAACTTGGAGGGCTAACGCATCTATCTTCCAATCGTGAAGTTGTAGGCTGGAGTCTCCGCTTGATACTTGGGTTGGCCTGGTATGTCCTAATAGCCGATTGGTCTAACACATTGGCATCGCTTACTCAGTTTCTCACCACTGCCCGGCTGGGTATATGTGAGAAAGTTGCCAGTGACATGGGAATAAGCCATAATTGTCACCGGGTACCGTGGTTACTCAACTACTTACAACTGACTTATCACAGCAAAGCAGAAATATGGCCAAAAAAATGACGTTAAACAAAATTCCAAATTCCAACTAGGACCATATTGTCACAAGATGTTAATCTCTTACACTAAGCCTAACATTTGACCAGGCTAACCTACTAAATGAGCTGCCACTAGAGCCAGCAGTGTTATGCATTGCACACTCACTCTCTTGTGAAAGATTCCAATCTGGCTAGAGACATGTGAGAGAGTTACCAGGGCATATTATCCATCGGTGAATTTCACCGCACACTCCTGTTTTCTCTACCATTAACAATCTGGATGTCCACAGTAAGCCCTAGTGAGGCAGTCAAAGTGACAATAAATGAAATTTCAAATCCAAAATTATGAAGACAAGATTATGGAATAAGGTAGCCTAGAGGTTTAATTTCTTTGACTCTGTTTCCCTTCACCTTGCTTTTACTGTATAATTCGGCCTCTACAAAGTATGTATTGTCTGGAAGGTCGTCTCATGAGGAACACATTAAGCATCATAAAAGTAAACTACCAGCCACATGCAAGATTTTTGGGGTAAAAAAATTCATAGCGTTCATAGCGATTGTAAACGCTGCTCCCATCCACAATAGACCGGGAACCCTCCAATATCCAAATGCCGAGGAATGATCAATATGGAGGGAAGAGTATCACATCTTTTCTTATATTGGGGTTCTAATTCTTTAGAATTCCAAGAATTGTTAAACAAAATCAAGATTACAAAGCTGTGACACTTTCCCTCCAAAATAGTGTAAGCTACATCAAAATACAAGCAAAGCTTTTAATATATAATACCAAAATGCATGTTTGAAACGACTTTATCAATATTCGGAATGCTCTCAAAAATCAGCATTTGTTTACTGATTGATTGGCTTGGAATATTTCTCCAAATATAACTGGAAGATATCACAACAAAGCAGGTCTTTTTCCGCTGTTGGCATGATTATGTTTGAAGCAATAATCAAAGGATTACACTTTTAGTACAGGTTCTTTTTTTATAGTTGTATAAAACAATAGATACTACAATAAAAGCATTTTTCTTATAGGACTGCTACCTAGACAATAATGGCAAACATGGAAACTAAGGTAAAGAAGGGAGGCGATTGGAAGTCCGTGGTGGACTTTGACACGGAGGCATCTGGAAAGGGTGTGATAAAGCGGATGGCGGCAGAGGACTTCAATAAGGACATCAAAAAGCTTATTGGTAAAGACAAGGACGAGAAGATTCTGCAGGTGGAATCCTTCAAGACCCCGCTCTTCAATTGGCAATTCAAGAATGGTTTTTTTCACCACGAATATGTAATCTTCAAAACCAAGAGTCACTATTATGCGGTTGAGAAATGCGGCGAGGGCCTCAACATCCAGCGCAGTATCGACAAGGATAACGTTAAACTAAAATATGGTCGTGAAAGGCGCCTGAAGGATACAAACTGGGAAGTTAAAGACAACAAGCCCACTTGCACACCGGGAACTCCCTCTAAGACGGTGGGTGGTTTTCTCGACTGGCTGGAAACCACAGAAGAGGTCCATAAAAAATACCACTACGTGGGTGACAACTGCAAGAATTTCGCCATGCGTGCCTATGACTACCTCAAGTCATAAGCTGCTGACAGTACGCCACAAGTCCCTGCCTGGGAAACTGACCAAACTGGAGAATGCCACAACCTCGAGTGCATATAGGCACTTACAATAGAAAACTACTATATAATGATCATTTTGCATTCTCCAAATATTTGAGGAAAGAATTCCAATAGCAATACTGTTTTCTTAAAGTTAAGGGCAGTTAGGAGTAATTCAGGATTTGGGGGTTGTTCCATTAAGTAGTTTGAATTCATCAATTCCCAAAGTTGATTTTGTTGGCGTAAAACAAGTTTTTTTCACGTCTGATATCAAAAGATCACAGTTATAATATACTTTGATAGTGCTACTTCACCTTTTTCAGTATGGGACACAGAAAGATGAACTCAAGCAATGAAACGGAAGTTCTTCAATTTATTTAAAAGTACAACAGCTTTTTGCGATCGTTTGTAACTTCTAATGTTTGTCGGGTCACCCAGTCATGTTTTAACTCCAGCACCTAAACTTTATACTCTTTATATTCAGCAATAGCTATTGTAATCCTTTAAAGCAGCTCTCCTGTCTACCAAAATGCTTTAAGTCCGATATTGTATTGAATCTTTATATGGTGCGATACTTTTTCAGTTAGGTGCTGGAATGTTATATTTACCGAGATTCGTTATCAACAATATATGTATATGTGTGTGTATGTGTGTTTCGGATCTCATTATCAACCAAGATGAATTTAGCTAAATATCGGAAGGTCCTTTCAATCATGGTAGTATCATGATAGTATATCGGTTATCAGATGCATATGTTAATTCTATTGTATTACTGATCAGTGTTTACCTGACTGTGATTTCTATTCCATTATTCAACCATCTTTTACATTAGTTATAAGTATTAATCTGGATTATGTAGTTGAGTCGCACATGCACAGTTTCTTTTTGGTAGTGGTTTGATGTAACCATGATTGAACATAATCGCATTTTTTTGGGTTGCATGGCAAAATCGGCCCTAGATCATTGGTAGGCAAGGACCACTCAACAACAGAAACAAAGTAGAGTGCAATAGTCTCTCTTATTATAACATTGCAGCTTGACTATCGTAATGGACTTTCCACTCTCAAAAACAATGCTGCCAGACTGGTCACTAAACGAAAAAGGTATGGCCACATGCCATTAGTTAAGACAACTTCATATAGGTCTGGATAAGGAACAAGTTCAAATGCTTGCATAAATGAAGAAATTGACAGACAAGTTCAATTACTCCACGATCAAATACCAAGGATCTACCACTGTCTTTGGAATAAGCATCGAGACATTTGATAGACACTAAACAATTTTAAATACCAATTATCTAACTATGTTTGTGATGCAATTAAAGCAATACACAATTTTTGTAATGAAATATTTGTAAGGTGCCTAAATTTATCAAATATCAAATTATTGCCTTAAACTGTTGAATTAAAGGCCTTAGTGATCACTAAAAATGAGAAGTTACATCTCTATGTATAAGATTTCAGCAATACAGTCACATTTAACCATATACTTGAAAAAATCTTACGTTCTCATTTTCACCATTGCATGTTATAGCCAGGTGTAGAGGTGTGGCTCTGCAGTCCCGTTCATCCGTAATCATATATCACTCCTATTACTAGTTCTCGAATTCTGTCTCACCAAGACCAGTTCGGATCAAGTAGGATTAACTGTTTTGCTTAATGTTCCGTCCATGGACTCAATCAAGTAGTCAATGGGAATTATGAATTATAGCTTAAATATTTAATGCATTCATTAATCTGATGCACTTTCCAAAATACTATCTGCTTTCTGATTAAAATGACTAAAATGAGTCATAAAGATGAATTAGGAATTACTGTAAACCATGTCATCCCTGGAACTCACTTTGGAAAGTATGGTAT
Organism: Maea johnstoni; assembly: GCA_963942565.1. NCBI lineage: Eukaryota > Metazoa > Annelida > Polychaeta > Spionida > Magelonidae > Maea > Maea johnstoni. The sequence goes on from OZ012684.1 coordinate 93,585,166, forward strand.
GGGTCTATAATACTTTTGTGGATAACCTAGGAGCAACCATGAACTTACAAAATACTTAAAGCAGAGTTATTGGAAGACTTAATATCAACCATTCTCGTTTGAATGTTCTAATAAAGATTTTTTGTAAGAACAATATTTCTTTAAAAGTTAGGATTTTACAGGCATGAATGGGTTAAATATTCTCATAAAATATAACAAAAGTATAAGAAAACACACCTGCTATTGTAGCTCCAATTGCAAGGCCAGCATTCTGATCTTGTATTACGCCATCTTTGTAGATCTGCCAGTATCCATACCTGTTGGACCAGGTAACAACAATGTGATGCCACATCCCATCGTTAGCCGTCACATCAGTCACTACACTGGCTCCATTTACGTAGAATACAAACCTGCAAACAATAAATAAAGGATCATAACAATGACTCCACACTGGCTCAATTCACATAAAAATACAAACCTGTAGATATAGAATGCAGTATTATAACAATGACTCCACACTGGCTCCATTCACATAGAATACAAACCTGTAGATATAGAATAAAGTATTATAACATCATGATTCATACCTGCCCCATTCACATAGAATACAAACCTGTAGATATAGAATAAAGTATTATAACGTCATGACTTCATACCTGCCCCATTCACATAGAATACAAACCTGCAAACATAGAATACATTATTATAACAATGACTCCACACTGGCTCCATCCACATACAATACAAACCTGCAAATATAGAATGCAGTATTATAACAATGACTCCACACCTGCTTAATTCACATAGAATACCACCTGTAAACATAGAATACAGTATTATAAATGACTCCACACTGGCTACATTCACATAGAATACAAACCTGCAAACATAGAATGCAGTATTATAACAATGACTCCACACTTGCTCCATTCACATACAAACCTGCAAACAATAAATACAGTATCATAACATTGTCTCCATACTTGCTCAATTCACTTAAAATACAAATTAGCAAACATGGAATACAATATTACAATGACTCCATACGTGTTCCATTCACATAGTATACAAACTTGCAAACACAGAATACAATGTTACAATGACAATATATAGGCAAATATTTCACTAGATATTGCTTATTATCTTAACATTTCTACCTGTTATTAGTTATTTATCACTACCACTACAAGGCACTTGAGGAAATGAATGGATGGATGTTGCAGAAAAAGTGACAATAGATGTTTTCTATTAATGAAGTAATGTGTAGTTATCTAGATATTTGCTAGCCAATTATTTAGTAGTATTATTGTCGAAATTCTTTTTAAAGTGCTCTAAGCATAAATAGGTCAACCTAACAGAAATAATTAAATTGACTTACCCATTGTAATCTGTAAGGGTGAGAGCGTTGTCTACTGCAGCAGTGGCATAGCTTAGAGGGGTACCGTAGTTCGCCGTGTCGCTGGAGTTCATCCAGAAGGAAATGGTCAGCTCCGTCAGGGGTGTGTGGAAATCAGTGTCTCGTATGTAGTCTGTGGTGCCTGCCTGCTTAAAGACGATGTTAAAGCCCGAGTCCAGCATCGTGTCACATGTGAGGCCCCCGTAGGAAGGAGCACACTTGCAGAGGAATTTGCCCACCTGGTCCTCGCAACTTCCACCGTTAAGACATGGAGCGGAAAAGCAGTCATCGATGTCTCGCTCGCACATCGTACCTTCATACCCTGTGTCGCACAGGCACCTGAAGGCAAAAAAAGCAAATAAAACTCCACGAGGACTTTAACACTTCCAATGCTGAGGCTACTTTTGTCCAAATCACAAGGACACAAACTTTTTTGAAAACCATCTAAACCCTGTCATGTTGGTATTCATTGGAAAGCTCTCGCTGAGTACTCTCAGATGAGTACCCATGTGCCAGTGTTTCAGTCATTTTTCAACTTTTTTGCATCATTTTGTATTGGCCAAATTAGCCACCAGCAGCCAAAGGGTTAATTCATTATCCTTTCTTTTACCTAAAACCAAGTTACAAGTTACTCAAATTTATTACATTGTCTTGTCAATATTTACATAAAGGAAATGTGTTGATAGGTTGAATCTCACTTTATTCACAGCCCACCAATGAGTGCATATCCCATAAAGCCATTCTCATTAGAAGATAGCACTGTATACTGCATTTCAAATTGAAAAACATGCTGTCAAGAAGAAATAAAGATTGTGTGGTCTTACCTGAAGCTGTTTATTCCATCAATACACCTGCCGTTATACTGACAAGGGTTGCTGTCACATTCATCAATGTTCTGCTCACAGTCATCACCAAGGAAACCGTCGCGGCAGGTACAGATATAGCCATCTATTGCGTCCTCACAGGAGCCACCATTTTGGCAGGGTATAGATGCACACTCGTCAACGTTCACTTCACAGTTCTGACCTAGCTTGGTTCAAGCACAAATAGTCAGTGAGCATACCATTTTGTCTCAATGATTCTCGAATGAAAACTTATAGTTTTTACCTAACTTGGTAAAAGTATGTGTAGCAAGTAAACATAAATGTCAGTTTTATATCAAACAGAAAAGTACAGTCCCTAGCTACTTTGATGCAAGCGAATTTGGTAGTATATAAATATTGTTACATATATATCCTTACTAAATCAAAATGAAAATTTAGTTCTAGATTGGTAAAAGCTCAAATGGTAAAAATTTCATCTCAATGATAATCAACTGAGAAAAATGTTCACTTACTACAAACTTGGTACAAGCACATGAAGTTTATAAACATTTATCATTGTCTTTTTCTATCATATTACAATGAAAATGAAAAGAAAAAGATCATCAACAGGTTGACACTGGTCAACAAATCATTCAATATGGTGTTTAAGTTTGAAAATTACCAGAAACCTTAACCATTTTTCACATTTTAACGTCTGGCCATGATAAACAGTTAAAGAATTCATACATTGATACGGCATATTTATCTAATCTATTTGCATCAAGAGTGAATTCATGACCTGCCAGCTTTAAAGAAAACTAGATTTTTTGAAAAATATTGGAGAAATCGTTAATTACCCCAATAGAACTTGTTGATCAATGTTAAAATATTTTCCAAATAGTATCTATTGTGTTAGACAAAAATTTTAAAATATTGCTTTATTATCAATATATTTCTTTATGCGTCAGTCAAATATTTTTTATAGATATTGCTTTGTTATTGGTTTATTTGCATGTTTCAGACCATGTGTATGTTGTGTGTCTAAATGGGTAATTAATCTAAGCTCCATATCTCACCTGTATAGCCAAGCATACATGCGCAGGAGTAGGTGGCTATCCAATCCGAACAGGTGCCACCATTCTGACACGGGTTCTCTTCACATTCATTGATATCCTCCTCACATGTTGCACCTGATCAGGGAAAATGTATAGCATTATAATACAGTAATATTATGATTAGGATTATGAATTTATTTACTTCTTCATATTTACTAATGCTATGTGTCTATTCAAAGCTTTTTGATTTATCAAGACAATCCATAGTGTAATTCTAATCGTTTCAATAGATATCTATTGTAGAATTTTGTCCGCAATATGATATGTGATGTCCGATCAGTGGAAAAAGCTACTGGTTTCAACAGTAAGTAACTCACCTGTGAGTCCCGGAGGACAGATACAGAGAAACTCCGCGATCCTGTCCCTACAGGTGGCGTTATTCTGACAGGGGGCTGAGGCGCACTCATCGATCTCCGTATCACAGTTAGTTCCTGCAAGCACAACAAAACATACAGGTATTCAACGCAAAACTAACGCAAAAAAATATTCATTTGCAAATAGAAATAACTATTTATATGAATTTCTTCTTCTTCTAAACAATTTAATTATTCTGAAATTTTGAAGCCGCACATATGCCTTTAAAATGTTTTTTTTCTGTGGTACACATGTGGCCTATAATCGTGAATCGGAAGCCCACACACAAAGGTTGACCACTATTTGGTAAATGTGCAGCATCAGTATTTCTGGCACATATAACCCGGGCACCATAATGTAACAGGGCTCGACGCTAAGGGTGAACCTATGGTCCCAGGCCAGTAACAATTCCCAAAAACAGCTTCGGGCCTGTAAAAAAATACCTCAACTGGTCCTTCAAAGCTAGTAAACATTTGGAGACATTCTTGTTAAAAGGTTTCCCCCCTGAGAATGTCCCCAATTGTTTTTGAAATAAATGAAGATAAGATTTATAAAGATATATGTTGTGGTGAATCTTATGCAATGTTCTTTCTTGTTATGTTAAAGAAAAAATGTAGGACCAGTAAACCTTTTGCAGGACCAGTAGAAGCTAGATGTTACTGGTCCTACAGGGCCAGTACCATTTTGAGTTAGCGTTGAGGCCTGTGTAACTACCAATTCTTAAGCACACATCATGGAGGATATATGACAAAAGTAACATTCCTTGTTAAAGGTAACATTCATTCCCACATATTGCACTTTCTCAATGGAATACATAATGAGATTTGATCAATGAAAATTACAAAACTAATTGTTATGAGAAATTCTTCTTCATAATGCCATAAACAATACTTACTGCAATTGTCTAATGCTATATATCATTGCACTGATGTTATAGGTTTGGTGATAAGAAGCATAAGTAGAAGGAACCACCCTTAGCATGTGTAAATGTCCATGAACGTTCTGAACTAGCTTATAGGGAAAGGTGCTGCTAATACCGATATCAAATAGCAAGAAATATTTATGGAAAAAACATGGTATTGTATTATATCCTTTAGGAATAAGTGAAATTACTGTGATGACAGTGCTAAAATCAACAACACTAGGTCCCTGGGAGGCAGGCAGTTTCGTTAAAAATATGGTTAAGTAAAGGTATTGTATTGTTAAGGAAATGTCAATATCATATTGTATCATGGAAATATTGAAGGTGCCATTCCTATTTGTAATGATGTGTATCTTTTTTTGAAGTTTGAAAAAGTTTTTTGTTTATGGCATATCAATCAATCCAATAAAAAGAGTGACATTTGTTTGATTTTCATACATACATAATATAGGACTATTAGACCTCTGCAAAATCATAAACTTGCAAAGATATTGATAGCAAGCAATTTAATTCTAACTTGTGAATTTTTTGAAAATACACACTCATATTATCTGTAATAGATATATTAAGACATAAACAAACAAGGAAATACTCTCACCTCAATCTTTCTAGTTCACCCAGTACAGAGTGCCACCTAACAAAAAATATTCTATGCGATTGTTTGTTTCAGCCCAATATTATTCAGTCATTGTATCTTACCTGAGAAGCCGGGCCTACAGTTGCACACATAGCCAAATGGTAGGCTGACACACTGAGCGTTGTTCTGAGAAGGGTCAGAGAAACAAGTGTTGATCTTACCTGAGAAGCCGGGCCTACAGTTGCACACATAGCCAAATGGTAGGCTGACACACTGAGCGTTGTTCTGAGAAGGGTCAGAGAAACAAGTGTTGATCTTACCTGAGAAGCCGGGTCTACAGTTGCACACATAGCCAAATGGTAGGCTGACACACTGAGCGTTGTTCTGACAAGGGTCAGTGAAACAAGTGTTGATCTTACCTGAGAAGCCGGGTCTACAGTTGCACACATAGCCAAATGGTAGGCTGACACACTGAGCGTTGTTCTGAGAAGGGTCAGAGAAACAAGTGTTGATCTTACCTGAGAAGCCGGGCCTACAGTTGCACACATAGCCAAATGGTAGGCTGACACACTGAGCGTTGTTCTGAGAAGGGTCAGAGAAACAAGTGTTGATCTTACCTGAGAAGCCGGGTCTACAGTTGCACACATAGCCAAATGGTAGGCTGACACACTGAGCGTTGTTCTGAGAAGGGTCAGAGAAACAAGTGTTGATCTTACCTGAGAAGCCGGGTCTACAGTTGCACACATAGCCAAATGGTAGGCTGACACACTGAGCGTTGTTCTGAGAAGGGTCAGAGAAACAAGTATTGATCTTACCTGAGAAGCCGGGTCTACAGTTGCACACATAGCCAAATGGTAGGCTGACACACTGAGCGTTGTTCTGAGAAGGGTCAGAGAAACAAGTGTTGATCTTACCTGAGAAGCCGGGTCTACAGTTGCACACATAGCCAAATGGTAGGCTGACACACTGAGCGTTGTTCTGACAAGGGTCGGAGAAACAAGCGTTTATCTTCAGCTCTGTGGTGGGCACCTGCTGCTGCTCAATCTCATCCTTCTGGATGATACCTAAACACCAGTCAAAATACATTATTAGCTGCAATTCTCTGCATATATCATACATCGTTAATCCTTCCAATGCTACTTTCGTCCAAAGCACAAGGACACAAGGATTTCAAAACCATCTAAACCCTGTCATGTTGGTTTTCATCAGAAAGCTCTTGCTGAATACTCTCAGATGAGTATCCAATGTTAGTGTTTGGAATCAGTCACAATTTTCAAGATCCATCCTCAGTCCATCTGAACAACCGATGATCGATTAATAATCAAAGTTGTATATTCGTAGTTTACCTTTGGTAGTCTTAGCTTGTTCAAGGGTTCTTGGCTCCATTTTTATAATGTAGCTAATCTAACTCTTTAAATACCCCTTGAACCCCTTAATTCTACTTGTTACATCGCTGCTTGATCAGATTTTGCAGGCTTAAGTGAAGTCTCTCACTTGAACAATAGGCTGTTAAAAAACTTTATAAATAATCGATCTTATAAAATTGCAATCGATCATCAAATTCAGAGGAATCAATCGGCATGTCCAATTAATGGGACAATTCCTACCCAATATGCCAGGGTTTCAATATTTTTTCGGCTTTTTTGGGTCATTTCGTATTGGCAAAATTAGCCAGCAGCATAAGGGTTAACTGGAATTCTCTTTACATATCATGTATCATCAATGGTATTCAAACAAGCATTATTGTTAATCAACAGAAATCAGAAAAGTTATCAGGGGTTCAATTGATGTTAAAGATGATACTCTGTTGTGAAAAACATATACCAATTTCCAAAATATCTCCTTCAAGATGATGCATAAGCACACGTGAAAATGATCAACTTATCAAAAGCTTTTTAATGTAAGATTTCCCATGCTGCCAAAACAAACACTATTTCTAATCAATAAATCTAAAGAGAAAATACAGATGACACTTTCATGGTGAAGCATGGTATGAAATTTAAACTTGTTTGAATTTTATTCTTTTTGTGAAACCTCAATATAGTGAAAAAACTCAAGCAGTAAAAATATGTTCCTATTAAAATTTTGAGCATTCCAATAAAGAAAAATAATTCTTGTCACCAAAATTCTGAAAAAAATCAGGGTAAATAGAGGCATTTCAAAGTCGGAGTAAATATTTCATGAAATGATTTTATTTTCTTTGAATTTTATCCTTTTGGGTGAAACCTATCTTTGACAATCATGACAAAAACTTAATGATATAGTTACCTTTTTAACAAGAACTTTTTTTATTGATATATTCTGGGAAATTTGTAGTGCCTCTATATGATACAAAATTAGAATGGATGACATCAATGGTGCATACATGACTGGAATACTATGGTTATATTCTAGTACACGTACCAACACAGTCCTTTATTGAGGTGGATGCGGTGTGGTTTGTTTTGACGTTGCCAGGACACAGGTAGCAGGAGGTCTTTCCTCTGTTGGGCTGGAAGTAGCCGCGCGGACAGGGGAAGCAAGGCTGCAGGCCAGTCTTAGACACGTGGCCCTCCTCACACATAACTGACAAACAAAAAACAATCTACATGCTGATCTCAACACTCAGTATGAGACACCGGTATTCTCCCCAACCATATACAACAGGAATAATAGTATAATAGTATCATAATAGTATGATATATATCTTAACTACTAGTAGAGGAATGTTAATCAATAGGTAATATATATGATAGGAGTGTCATTTCCCTTTGATATTGAAATAAGAATAAAATGGAAATATAGTGTTATCTATGTATCAGTTTTATGCTCATCAATTAGCGTGACTATGTGGTTAAGGATTTGTAAGAAATAATATAAAATATATGTTCATAGCCCTATCATCTTACCTTGTAACTATCAATTCTTACAAATAATATCAGTTTGGGTAATGATAACTTGATATATAGAGGAGCTGCTTTGTTCATAGAAAGACATCACCAACATAGTCAGGCCATATTTGGCCTTTAAGCCACTGTTTCACATGGCCAGTTAACCGGGACATATGCCGTGGTCTGAACCTTGGTAAACCTGCTTAGTCCTGGTGTAAAAGAGGTCCCGGTTCAGGTTCCAAGGCGCACCACGGTCATACCCGGTTGTCAATACGGACAATACGGCGAGCATCATTTTTACTGTCAACCGGCATGATCCGCGAGGTGTTCCCGGATGTTTTGAACATTTCAAAACATCCGGGAACACCTCGCGGATCATGCAGGTTGTTAGCAGAACACACAGGAAAACCAGCGATCTACACGATTCACTGGCCGGTTGATCCTGGCCAGTGATCTGGCATGATCAACCGGCCATGTGAAACAGGGGCTTTACAGATGTAAAAGGTTAATTCTTTCAGGACAAGCCCTGTGCATTAACTTCACCTCCGCACTCTTGCTGTTGCCTGGCTCCTCTGCGGCGTGTGCTAGTCCTGTTGTTGGGGCAGGGAGAGCAGGAGGTCTGGGCGTAGTCGGGCTGGTACTCGCCCAGCGCACACGTCTCACATGTTTCTAATCCATCCACGCTAAAACTGCCCGGCAGGCACTGGGCTAACAGATGATGCAAGATGGTGGTCAATGCATATAACTACACTATTTCACAATGACTACATGTGCCAACGCCCATCAACTCTTGACTTTGCATAGTGAAGTTGTAAACGGTAGTTTGTGTGTTTTTGTTCAGGGGTTTTGTAACTTTCAATAGCTACAGTCATAAAAATGCATAACCACGGGCATTGCAAAACAATATATATCATCTTTCCCATTCTGAATATGTAGAATCTCTTTTTCAAACTTTCATAATCAATTCAGATAGTCTTCACAGGGAACAGTTTCCAAAAGTAATTTTTCAAAAATAAACTTTGTATTATGGTCTGATATACTTGTTTACAGTATCAAAATTGCTGCGTATTTCTATCGCCAACAAAGTCAACATTTGTTAGGTTGTCATGGATGTATTGTTATTTGTGCTCAGTTATGAGGTATTGCAAATTCTATATTTGTGCTGTTTGATTAGCAAAGTAACCACAAAATATACACCAAATGTATAAGAATAAAGTGATCCTTGGATACTATGTGGTGCCCATTTACTATACACACAAATAAAAAGCTGATAAACTGTTAAATGCTTGTATTGTGAACTCCAGTGGAACCTGTTAATCTTAACACCACTATATGTGGAATACCCTCTTAGATTTAACACTTCCTTTATACATCTTATGTACAAAAAAGAAACTTCAAAAGTTGATCTCTTTAATAAAAGAAATAGCACTGAAGATCATTTAAAAGTGAATGATACATTATGGTTTTTTGATTGAATGAAATTGTACTTCATTTTAAACAGTTCATTACCAATAGGGATGTCTTAGCAAAATGTGAAACTTCTTGTCTTAACCCATTAATACTCATAGCGGCCAAAACAGCCTGATGATTTTGGAGAAATCTTTTATCTAGAAGCATATTTTGGAAAATATTTGAAGGGGAAATGTTCATCTGAACGTTTCCAACAAGTCTTCTTCAAATATTTTCTAAAAGCATTCTTAATTTCTAAGTTATTGTCAAAAGAATCAAAAACACAGACGACAACTTTTCAAGAGTAGCTCTTAAACAGTAATGGGTTAATGAATTAGCTCCCTATTCTGATATGCTCCTGGCACTAGTAAAGAAGAACCAGAAATCTCCACCTCCTCTAAGTGAAAATCCTATCATTTGAAAATTGAGATGATATGGTTTATCATAAATATATTTATCTGTAATTCTGTGTGGTTTGACTTATACAAATGAGATCCTTCAAACGGCAATGTTTAGTATGATGAACACTTTTATTGTTATGTAGGTGTTGAATTTATATACAGGTTCCACTCTATGTGTGTTTTAGTAATATCACTAAAGAGCCTCAGCCAAAGTTGCTGCTCGTACCTTTGCATTCCCCTACGCTCTTAGAGTTGTTCCTGACAGTTGAGGTTTTGCTGGGACACACCATACAGGTCAGCTCACCCTCTCCGTGCTGATAGGTACCAATAGGACACGCCCCACATCCTTCATCAATCACATTGTAAAACGTGCCCACTGGACAATTCACTGCAATAGACATGATAAACAATTAAATGGATACCTATATAATTCATTGAAGATCCCTGGTTCACCAAATCAACTTTATAAAGCATTGAAGATCGCTGGTTCACCAAATCAACTTAATAAAGCATTGAAGATCGCTGGTTGACACCAAATCAACTTTATTTTAAAGCATTGAAGATCCCTGTTCACAAAATCAACTTGATAAAGCACTGAAGATCTGTAGTTCACTAAATCAACTTGATATTAGGCATTGAAGATCTATAATTCACCAAATCAACTTGATAAAGCATTGAAGATCCCTAGTTCACCAAATCAACTTGGTAAAGCATTGAAGATCTATAGTTCACTTCATAAAGCAGTAAAGATCCCTAGTTCATCAAGTCAACTTGATAAAGCATTGAAGATCTGTAGATCACCAAATCACCTATTTTAACACAAATCTCTCTCAATCACAATACAATGTGTCAACTGGACAATGCTTTGCAACAGCAATGGACAACATGAACCACATATCCATACGACACAGAAAAAACATTCTAGACCTGTTGTCACTAAATCGACTTATTTCTGCTCAAATCTTCATCAATCTCATTGTAAATTGTGCCCACAGGACAGTTCACTGCCCTACATGTAATAAACAATGAAACAAAAACAACTCTGACTGGAATTGTTGTGGATAAAGGATGGTTTCACATACTGGCAGGAAAATAATATTGGCGCTTGATGTAACTCTTGTCCTAGAAGTAAATGTCTCTAATAATCGTTGCTGGGCAAGTGCAAATTTAAGTGTATAAGCATGTTGGCGACACTGACCAATGTGGATCGACTTATATCTACTCAAACCTTTTTTTTACTAATATTGTCTTTTCAAAATTTGAAAGTAGTATTTCATATTCATATCTGCTTTGATAATTACTAATAGTTTAAATACTTATCAACTTCTCTTGAAAAATCCAGAATTCTTTATAGAAGATATGCCAGAAGCAATGTTTAATGATAATGTTCCTAGTGACAGATCTTTTTTGACAAATTATATAAGTAAGTAAAACCATACCGCATACGTTTTCTTGCAGGATACTGCCTTGGTGACACATGAACTTTGGGAATCCTGGTGTGAATGTGATATTTCTGTAGCGTAGAGGCCGGACATCGAGCTGCCCCTGCTTGGCCTTGCTGGTCAGACTGCCCTTGATCTTCTCCATTGTGTCCATCAGCATGTGCTGGTCATGCTGGCTCATGTGGGGGTCATCATGCTGGACACTCTCATGGGAACCTGCAATAAAGTGTAGAATTAGCTTATGATGGTTGCCCTCAGCATGTGCTGGTCATGCTGGCTCATGTGGGGGTCATCATGCTGGACACTCTCATGGGAACCTGCAATAAAGTGTAGAATTAGCTTATGATGGTTGCCCTCAGCATGTGCTGGTCATGCTGGCTCATGTGGGGGTCATCATGCTGGACACTCTCATGGGAACCTGCAATAAAGTGTAGAATTAGCTTATGATGGTTGCCCTCAGCATGTGCTGGTCATGCTGGCTCATGTGGGGGTCATCATGCTGGACACTCTCATGGGAACCTGCAATAAAGTGTAGAATTAGCTTATGAAGGTTGCCCTCAGTATGTACTGGTCATGCTGGCTCATGTGGGGGTCATCATGCTGGACACTCTCATGGGAACCTGCAATAAAGTGTAGAATTAGCTTATGATGGTTGCCCTCCACATGTGCTGGTCATGCTGGCTCATGTGGGGGTCATCATGCTGGACACTCTCATGGGAACCTGCAATAAAGTGTAGAATTAGCTTATGAAGGTTGCCCTCAGCATGTGCTGGTCATGCTGGCTCATGTGGGGGTCATCATGCTGGACACTCTCATGGGAACCTGCAATAAAGTGTAGAATTAGCTTATGATGGTTGCCCTCCGCATGTGCTGGTCATGCTGGCTCATGTGGGGGTCATCATGCTGGACACTCTCATGGGAACCTGCAATAAAGTGTAGAATTAGCTTATGATGGTTGCCCTCAGCATGTGCTGGTCATGCTGGCTCATGTGGGGGTCATCATGCTGGACACTCTCATGGGAACCTGCAATAAAGTGTAGAATTAGCTTATGAAGGTTGCCCTCAGTATGTACTGGTCATGCTGGCTCATGTGGGGGTCATCATGCTGGACACTCTCATGGGAACCTGCAATAAAGTGTAGAATTAGCTTATGATGGTTGCCCTCCACATGTGCTGGTCATGCTGGCTCATGTGGGGGTCATCATGCTGGACACTCTCATGGGAACCTGCAATAAAGTGTAGAATTAGCTTATGAAGGTTGCCCTCAGCATGTGCTGGTCATGCTGGCTCATGTGGGGGTCATCATGCTGGACACTCTCATGGGAACCTGCAATAAAGTGTAGAATTAGCTTATGATGGTTGCCCTCCGCATGTGCTGGTCATGCTGGCTCATGTGGGGGTCATCATGCTGGACACTCTCATGGGAACCTGCAATAAAGTGTAGAATTAGCTTATGATGGTTGCCCTCCGCATGTGCTGGTCATGCTGGCTCATGTGGGGGTCATCATGCTGGACACTCTCATGGGAACCTGCAATAAAGTGTAGAATTAGCTTATGATGGTTGCCCTCTGCATGTGCTGGTCATGCTGGCTCATGTGGGGGTCATCATGCTGGACACTCTCATGGGAACCTGCAATAAAGTGTAGAATTAGCTTATGAAGGTTGCCCTCAGCATGTGCTGGTCATGCTGGCTCATGTGGGGGTCATCATGCTGGACACTCTCATGGGAACCTGCAATAAAGTGTAGAATTAGCTTATGATGGTTGCCCTCAGTATGTACTGGTCATGCTGGCTCATGTGGGGGTCATCATGCTGGACACTCTCATGGGAACCTGCAATAAAGTGTAGAATTAGCTTATGAAGGTTGCCCTCAGCATGTGCTGGTCATGCTGGCTCATTTGGGGGTCATCATGCTGGACACTCTCATGGGAACCTGCAATAAAGTGTAGAATTAGCTTATGAAGGTTGCCCTCCGCATGTGCTGGTCATGCTGGCTCATGTGGGGGTCATCATGCTGGACACTCTCATGGGAACCTGCAATAAAGTGTAGAATTAGCTTATGAAGGTTGCCCTCAGCATGTGCTGGTCATGCTGGCTCATGTGGGGGTCATCATGCTGGACACTCTCATGGGAACCTGCAATAAAGTGTAGAATTAGCTTATGATGGTTGCCCTCCGCATGTGCTGGTCATGCTGGCTCATGTGGGGGTCATCATGCTGGACACTCTCATGGGAACCTGCAATAAAGTGTAGAATTAGCTTATGATGGTTGCCCTCCGCATGTGCTGGTCATGCTGGCTCATGTGGGGGTCATCATGCTGGACACTCTCATGGGAACCTGCAATAAAGTGTAGAATTAGCTTATGAAGGTTGCCCTCAGCATGTGCTGGTCATGCTGGCTCATGTGGGGGTCATCATGCTGGACACTCTCATGGGAACCTGCAATAAAGTGTAGAATTAGCTTATGATGGTTGCCCTCCGCATGTGCTGGTCATGCTGGCTCATGTGGGGGTCATCATGCTGGACACTCTCATGGGAACCTGCAATAAAGTGTAGAATTAGCTTATGATGGTTGCCCTCCGCATGTGCTGGTCATGCTGGCTCATGTGGGGGTCATCATGCTGGACACTCTCATGGGAACCTGCAATAAAGTGTAGAATTAGCTTATGAAGGTTGCCCTCAGCATGTGCTGGTCATGCTGGCTCATGTGGGGGTCATCATGCTGGACACTCTCATGGGAACCTGCAATAAAGTGTAGAATTAGCTTATGATGGTTGCCCTCCGCATGTGCTGGTCATGCTGGCTCATGTGGGGGTCATCATGCTGGACACTCTCATGGGAACCTGCAATAAAGTGTAGAATTAGCTTATGATGGTTGCCCTCTGCATGTGCTGGTCATGCTGGCTCATGTGGGGGTCATCATGCTGGACACTCTCATGGGAACCTGCAATAAAGTGTAGAATTAGCTTATGAAGGTTGCCCTCAGCATGTGCTGGTCATGCTGGCTCATGTGGGGGTCATCATGCTGGACACTCTCATGGGAACCTGCAATAAAGTGTAGAATTAGCTTATGAAGGTTGCCCTCCGCATGACCTGACAAACGGCTGTGGGGTGCGGCTAATCAAAAGATTGCCAATACCACTTCTAGTATTTTTTATTTACCTGTTACCTGCACTTGGGCTTACTTGGAGAATTACAGTATCCTATTATTTTTTGGACAATTTCAGGAAAAAAACTACCGTATTCTTCCGATTAGCCTTCCAGTGTTTTCTGTAGAAGGGTTGTTGGCAATCTTCTGTTTTACCACACACCGCAATGATTGCCAATCAAAGTGTATTGGCCGTCACTGCTGACTTACGCTTGCCGCTACAATCCCGCATGTAATAAGATTGTTGAGTGGTCAATAGTATGATCATGCGGCGAATATGAACAGTGAGAGAGCAAAAGAACTGCTGAAATGGCGGAATTCAGCACTAGTGTGCAGACACGGTGATTTCCCTTTTCTTACCTCTTCTGCGGGGAAGTTTTACAATTTTTTTATGACAATTGCGCTGGCCATCAACCTCTAACCGTGAAAAATAGGCATGTGTGCTTATTCGGTCATGTGTGCTTAATCGGAAGAATATGGTATTATTTTAGGCCTAATTTAAGTAAGTAAGATGAGAGTTCAATAGGTTGAAATAAGTATACAGTGTTCTTTTCCAGCAGGTTTGAGAATTCCATCATTTAGTTATGGCAATACCTGTTATTTTGAATGCAAAGCGTATGGTGCTATTTTTGTTGTCTTTAGCGTCGGCCTGTCGTTTTCGTCGTGCAGGGATGGAGTTGATGCTGTTGACGGGATTCTCTTGACACTCCACAACGATGGACTCTATGTCACAGATCACATTCTCCTCACACACCTCTTGCACCTGAAAATAATAGAGTTATCTAAAATACAATGTCTGTTTATTTACATTATTTACCACATCTAAAATACTAATTAATCTCTTTATAAGCATGCCCCTTTTGGTCCACAATACCCATCTGGCATTTTGTTATTGCCCTTAGACAATTCATGCCTCAAGCCTTTCTTTAACTGCGATTGTCTGGATTTATGATACTTTTGGAAGTAACTCATGAATATTGAATGGATTCAGAAAATATCTTCTTTTTTTTTAAGGTTGTAAAACTTATTTTTTAATTTTTAAATAGTTTTTTATTTTGTTCTCCAACATGTCACCAAGCAGATACAAAAATGAGTATCAATGAAAATATATCAATACATATACAAATAAAAATATAAATATTCTTAGAGAAAATATCTTGGAAAAAGTTGTTTGAGGGAATTTGACTAACATCTCCATAGAAATATTTTTCAAAGTATGTACACTTTTATCAGAGAAATATCACCTAAGTAGTCCAGCCTTTTAGGCTCAACAAGCATTAACAGGTTCAGGGAAGTGCATGATCAGGAGTTCCCTGTTAGTGTCAGGAAGTGTTTCATGAGATAACATCCATTTTTAAATGATATTAGTTCCATCAATAACCTATTTCTCACAATATGCTGCGTGAGTACAGATTAAAGGTATGAATCAAGTGTTCACAGTATAACAAAATGGCTATTCATATTTATTTTGAAATATCAACCTATTAAGTAAAAGCACATCCAGGATTTGAAAAAGACAATCACTAACTGGCATTAAGGTATGCAAGTCAATTAAGATTATGATTTTCACCAAAACAGGGTAATGGTTTTGTATATTTATCTACAATCTGCAACACCTATTCATTTAGTGGAAGTACCATAAGTAGTTATAGACCCTTGTTTACATTTTCCATAACTATCCTTTCAAAGTTTGTCTCGGCCTGGTTGAGTAGCAAGCGGTCTTCACAGGTGGATTGGGATGTGAACTCCACTTCTGTTGGCTGGATGACATTGTTGGACATTTCCGTGACTACAAATAAATTGGAAATACCTATAACACAGGGGTAAACTTCAGATAATGGACAATCAAAAGTTTTAATAGAATTTATAAAAAGCAGGTGCAAATTAATCATACCTACTTTTTTCATTATTTTTTTGGTCAAAAATGTGTGTTTTATGCATGTGTTACGTTGATTGGGAGTTTGGAGGGCTGAAAAAACTTTAGGGTAGGGATTTTTCTGAATAAAAACTTGTTAGGGTAGGGTTACAGGAAACAAACAACTTTTTTTAGGCCTAATGGACAATCAAAAGCTTTAATAGAATTTATAAAAAGCAGGTGCAAATTAATCATACCTACTCAAAGTTCTATTATTCTAAAGAGGTCTTGAGAATTGTTCTTTATGAGAGATTGGACTTGATATTTGATATTTTAGGTATTTCAATACTTCTAAAAACTGGCTACAAGATCTCTCTTGTTTATGTCAGACATATCACAATAAGAAATATTCTTGTCAATAAAATAAAGTGTCAATACTTTCTATAGTAATGATCCATAATTCCCCCTAAAATGTGTTGCATTAAACTACGTTCTTAAAAAGTAACTTCGGAAAAAAGACACCCATGCTCAAAACATGAGATACATAGGTTCAATCAGATTTAGATCATTTTAATCAAAACCTTCTCAATAAGTTGAGTATTTTTTGTTGACGACAGTTGTTATATATTAAAAGAATTATGAATGAGACCCTTCACCATTTGAAGACCTTCATATGTCAAATGCTTTTTGGCTTGCAGTTTGGGGGAGGCACTGCCCCTGTGGATGAGTGGTCTAAGGTATTGTGCTGCGACTGCCCATTCTCTCTAACTTAGATGAAGCAAACATGGACTAGTTGCTACAGAACAATTACCATAGGATCCATTGTAAAGCCCATTCTCTCCAAGCATGCACTGCCAAAGGTCTGAGAAAATTGCAAGTGTCGTGGGGTAAGTCTTAGGTTTTGCCTTAGACCTAAAATGGCAGTTAATTAAAGACAAAATTCCTAATCCAAGTTGACCTGTGAGTATTTGATTTCTACTGGTTTTACTGTACCTGCACAATCTGGGAATGGCATCTTGTCAGCTGGTAGCCACTCTCCTACATCAGAGTCACAGGAGTATTCTGTCACTGGCGTCATGGCAAAGGCATAGCCATTGTCACATCCTATGCTACATCTCACTTCATTGCCCTCTGTGGCACACTTGGTGTATCCGTTACTGGGCTTATCTGGGATGGCACAGGCATTCTCTGAAATAAAGGATGCATTCAGTTTCATGATCCTCATAGATGAAAAATACACCCTTTTGTCTCTATGTTTATCATGCCTTAATCATTTTGATATTGCAACCACTTGAGGAACATTGAGATCCATGCTTTAATTGATTTGTATCTCAGCCATAGCTAGGCATACTCATGGTTGAACAAAGTGTGAGCATAACTCATTAAGTAGAGTAATATCAACGATATCATTTTAATAGAAATTGTAGAACAGAAAACTACCGAAACAAGGAATGTTAAAAGGTTGGAGGAATTTAGATACCAGATGATGTGAGCAAACTGGCAATGACTTCATTTTCCTCCTACTCAAACTAGTCAGGTTTGATCGAAATCAATATGGTAGGAAACAGGTAGATCAATGACATTCAAAATTCAAGTCCAAATTTACCTTGCACAATAACATTGATTATGCATGTATTGTTGTTCCCATCCTCATCAATAGCTGTGTAAACTACCTCTGTCTTCCCAGCAGCAAACTTGGTTCCTGATTTGTGCGTCTGTTTGATTTGAACCTTGTAATGTAAAATAAATTGCAGATTAACTTCAGTTTTGTGATTAATTGGCCTAAAGCTTGACATCTAGGGCCTTAATATAGGGCAAGTAAAAAGATGTTTGAGATGATAAACTTCTCACCCCACAGGTAAGGTATGCATTTATAGCACAAGGCTAGTACAATTCATGATATGAAAGAGGTCCTATCTTATTTACTAATGTACTCTTCAACTGGCTGTCGTGATGCGCCATAATATGTCAAAAATGACTACAAACAATATCAAATTCATAATATGGCTAAATTTTGTTTCACACTCAAATTACCTACTAAAATGCTCAATTATCAAAGGAATAACATTAGAATAATAAACTGATTTATTTCAATATTGCATTAACTCTTCATATAACTGGAATACTTATTTCAAGCATTTTCTTGTCAGATTTCTCAGAAACTAGTTCTCAAAAGTTGGTAGCCATTTGCCTTTGATATGGATGGACTGTGAAAAGGAAGGCTGGTCTGAAGAAACAGGATGAAACAAGCTTAATAAGCATTTGCCTGTTTGAATGCTTTCCTATCGTTAACTTGATCTCACCTCTCCTTCTGAATTGTCAGAAAACATAGGCTCTGCCCATTCCACCACAGCCATTTTCTTGGCACCCCTAAGGACATGCACAGGTGGAGATATACATCGGTCCACGCGAGGTCTTTGGAAATCTGAAATACAATATAAAATGAACAGGAATCTTTTAAAATAATAACATATAATTGACTATTGAATCAATTGTTTTCGGCTGAAATGGAAGCAAATAGCAATAGCAAACAGCACTAAGGCTTAAACCTGTTCATGCTCAAGAAATAACATTGGATGTTAAATAATAAGGGAATTAAGCAAAAAGGGCAAAATCAAGAAAGCAAATTAAGATCAATCAACCAATACTCATATGTCTTTAAAATTACTGTTTTCTCATTGCAACTATATGTATTTTCATATTCATGTTTATGGAGCAATATATTATTTTTATAATATTATATATTGTCAACCTAATCCTATGTCTGGAATAGTAGATGTTTGAGTCCATATGGAAAAATCACTATTGTTGAATCCCTGCTACTCTCAAAAATCACTCATATACTCCTGTCCCTCCCTACCCCTTCCCAACATATGTTTTCTAGACTAGAATCCATTTTTTCAACTTTCTTTGGAATTCAAAACCTCCAAAATTCAGAAGAGACATTGTCGAGGCTCTCAGTACTGAAGGAGGATTACAATTACACAATCTAAAAATCTTTGATGCCGCTCTAAAAATAGGGTGGTTAAAAAGATATTTAAGAACAGATTCAAAATGGAAGGTCATACCTATGGAGGCAGAATTTTCTGGTCTCATTACATATGGAGTTGCTTATTTGAATAGAGTTATAGAAATGACTTTCAACCCCTTTTGGAATGATGTATTATCTGGTTTGAAATTGTTGTGGACAGACTTGAAAATAGTAATTCCTGAAAATGTCTTATTAACACCACTTTGGTATAACGACTCCCTCCAACTACCAATCAAAAAAGAATGGCTGTCAAAGGGCATTACAAATATCAGTGATATTTTAGACAATAATCTAAAGCCATTACTTTTACATGATTTTAGTTCTATATATGGAGTGAAAACCAATTTCTTAGAGTATGGTCATGTATGCAAAAAGGTGAAAATATATCTGGAAAACAAAATCCTTCCATTTCATTTGCCAACAAAACCATATAACTCTATCCTAAATGTCATATTATCATTGGATACTAAGGGAGTATCTAACATTTACAAGCTTTTGAAAGGTAAAAATACATCTGTTCTTGAGAATGCTACTAATAAGTGGAATGAAAAAATTGATTTCCAACTTGATGTTTTCTCGTTAAAAAAATCATTCTCTAACATCAAAAAGTTTGATGATGTGTATTTAAGATACATACAATTTAGAACTTTGCATAGGAGGTTTTTCACCAATAACATTTTGTTTAAAATGAAACAGAAATCCTCGACCTTATGTGATTTTTGTAAGGATGAATCTGATTCAAATGAGCATATGTTCTTAAGTTGTGTAATAAAAAGAGAATTATGGAGAGATGTGGAAAATTGGATCTCTCAATTGGGGTTGTTGATTACATCATTAATGAGGAGAGAATCATATTAGGTGAGTTAAAGAAATCACACTGGTTAAACTCAATCATTCTCATTACCAAAAAGATAATTTTTACTTCAAAGCTCAACTCTACAATTCCTTCAATTTTTTGTATTAAAGCTGAAGTTAAAAGTTTGTTTGAATATGAAAAACTAAAATTCATATTAATAGACAGACATGATTTGTTAGAGAAGAGATGGGGCATGATGTTGGAATACTTGGAAGATGACATACCACATTGTTAATGCCCATATTGTTTCTTCTCATTCAATTACTTTGTGATCTAAAAGGTTATGTTTACATGTTATAGATATGACATGTAAAGTTTTACTAAGTACCATGTTTAATCACAACATATATATAACCAACCAAACAAATGTTCTGTTAAGGTGGATGTATGGATATGTCTTATTTTTCTTACAAAAACAATAGAACAAATTGTAAAATTGCCATTTCTTTATTTTTTCTCACTGTTTACAACCCTGTTTTTACATGTTCCTATTTGTTACTCTGTATACATGCATTGATTTGATACAGCAGAGCCGTGAGGCTCGGCGAGCAGGAAAATAAACAAAAAAGGCCTGTTCCTTTTTTTAGGCTTGCAAAAATAAAAAATGTTTATGGAGCAATATATTATTTTTTTAAATGGCAAAGTATTTAGATGGGGATGTTGGTTAGCAACTAATTAACTTCTTTTCTTCATATACTTTTCTAAATTTGCTTGTTTATGATAAAGATCCCAAAATGGTCAAAGCATTGTGGTGCTACAGGTATGAGTGGATTTATAGAAGCATATACAAATACACAGCATGCCAGCCAGGCTAGATTATCTCACCACAATTCAAATGCCATTTATGTAGAGCTGATATATAGAGCCTATTAGGCCTAAAAAAATTAATTGTTTGTTTCCTGTAACGGTCCGAAAAAAATAGGGTAGGTAGGTCGGTAAAAATAAATTTTTGCATTATTTGTTTGGTCTAAAATGTGTGTTTTATGCATGTTTTACGTTGATTGGGAGTTGGATGGGCAATAAAAACTTTAGGGTACAGATTTTATTTAATAAAAACTTGTTAGGGTAGGGTTACAGGAAACAAACAACTTTTTTTTAGGCCTTAAGCCTACCAAGTCCTTTGACTTCAAACTGTGATTGCTTCATTTTCTTTCCAATTTCATTTTGAAAAAAACAACACAATTCATAGTAGACTCTCCTATCATGTGGAAAGATACTTTGATCATCTCTGTTGTGTGAGAACATGTATAGGGCCAGTGTTTCTAGGTTTTACTTCTTTCCTCCCTTGAATAAAATAAAATGCAGTATGATAAAATGCAAAAGAAATTCTAATAAAAATCCTTTAAACTAATGAAGAAAGGATTGTACCAGGGGCTATTCTAAAGATGGAAGAATTTTCTATGCAGTAGTTAACCTCATCCTTGCTAGAGGGGGAAGATTGGGCAATATTGGGCTACTGCTGATGAAGCTAGAGGGGGAAGATTGGGCAATATTGGGCTACTGCTGATGAAGCTAGAGGGGGAAGATTGGGCAATATTGGGCTACTGCTGATGAAGCTAGAGGGGGAAGATTGGGCAATATTGGGCTACTGCTGATGAAGCTAGAGGGGGAAGATTGGGCAATATTGGGCTACTGCTGATGAAGCTAGAGGGGGAAGATTGGGCAATATTGGGCTACTGCTGATGAAGCTAGAGGGGGAAGATTGGGCAATATTGGGCTACTGCTGATGAAGCTAGAGGGGGGAGATTGGGCAATATTGGGCTACTGCTGATGAAGCTAGAGGGGGGAGATTGGGCAATATTGGGCCACTGCTGATGAAGCTAGAGGGGGGAGATTTGGCAGTATTGGGCTACTGCTGATGAAGCTAGAGGGGGAGATTTGGCAGTATTGGGCTACTGCTGATGAAGCTAGAAGGGGGAGATTTGGCAGTATTGGGCTACTGCTGATGAAGCTAGAGGGGGGAGATTGGGCAATATTGGGCTACTGCTGATGAAGCTAGAGGGGGGAGATTTGGCAGTATTGGGCTACTGCTGATGAAGCTAGAGGGGGGAGATTGGGCAATATTGGGCTACTGCTGATGAAGCTAGAGGGGGGAGATTGGGCAGTATTGGGCTACTGCTGATGAAGCTGTCATAATGTTAGCCTAGGGGCAAGGGCTAAGGCGAGTACCAACTAGTTCACATAATCTGTCTGAAGGCCTGGCTGGTAAACTGAGACAGTGATTTGAACCAGAAGGTCCTTATAATGGAAGATGATACTGGAATCATTAATAGTAGCTCAGAAAAGTGCCCCAGTGGGTGGGGATAACTGCCTGATGAGTCTGGAAGATGCGGGATAGTGGCAAAGTTCTTGCACTATCCCTGACCCTCCTTGCCTGCCTTATGGCAGTGATTCAATTGGGCAGTGCTTTAGGGTGAATGTCTAATTCCTGAGGGTCATGCCTATCCCTAGCTGCAGCTGCAGTCCTCAGACACTCAACTACCTCCTGCACACACATCATGCTACAATTTGAAGTGACTTTTTTCTACATATTCTTAAAACAATATTATGATATTAAATATTAAGTTCCTTTTACAATTGTTCTATATATCGATACAATTCAGATGACAGTAACAGTAACAAGCTATAATGTGACTATTGAATGTATACGGTATATTGTACCAAATCATTGAACTGCGTTTCTAAAGTGAAAGGTGTTGTGATAAATAATTGCCACTACAATTCCTAGAAAACAATTGTTACTAAACCATCACCCATTATCCATAAAATAGCAAAGAATAAAAAAACGGAATAAACCTGAATCTGTTGATATCTAATTGATAGTGTTCCGTTGATTTTAGATAATTATTTTGATGTATTCATTTGTGAATGTCCTAGACCAGACCTGTGGTTTCTAACAAGGCAGACTTTTCATTTTACTGGTATATCCCTCTAGGCCTAGTAGCCTAGGTCTCCACCATGACTGGCCAAACAAAGGATATCTGTAACTCGGCCACAAATCCGGCCTATAGTGGATAGATGTCCTTGAAGTAAAAGTGCTATGGCATTACTGGACCCGGTTTGTGTCAGCCCTACTTCTCGTTTTACTGATGTCTCTGTTTGGCCCGAGCTGAGAGATTCGGTGAGACATCAGTAAAATGAGAAGTTGGCGTTACTAGTAGACCCGTGTTGTGTCTCTTCCCAGGACAACTTTTCATTTGACTGATTTGCCTCTGTGGCCTTTCTCCCACGGAGACAAATACAATCAGTAAAATGAAAATGAAAATTTGGCCTGGATAGAGACACAAACCGGTTCTAGCTATCTATTCATAAAATAGGGATCGTAAAGCAATTTTTAGTGGACCAATCTACACAAACAATTATTTACAATACCGTATGATCTATAGAATTATTCAATTACTAATTATCAATCAAAGCAATATCATTTTTATCAGTACTTGAAGATGAAATTGACTGTACCTTGTACGATCACGTTGAATGTACAGGATGCAGTATTGGAGAAGGTGTCCTCGGCGGAGTAGCTGATTTCTGTGGTACCAATGGGAATCCTGGTGGGCGGGACGACAGCTGGGATTACCGTCACGGTGGGAATAAACCCCGAGTTATCCACCGCCACAGGTATATCCCACGTCACTTCCGCCGTACCCTCTCCTTCGTCTGCTATCATTGTGATGTCATCAGGACACTTGATGGTCGGGGGCATGACATCTGTAAAACATTGACGCATGCAGTTGTTGATGAATTTGTGAGCAGCATGTTTTATCAACTCAATACATGCACACAGTAGCAAATAGATCATGGCATACTTGGCGACATGTTAACAACTAAAACCATTGCTCAATCTAATTTCAGTAAACTTATATATAAACTTAATATGATGCTGGCATGGCCAGGAAGCGAGCGCGAAGCTTCGGATAATTTTTTTTTTTCTGACCATAAAATTAATTACATATCAGATTACAACGATTTCAACCTGTCGCAAAATCCTCATTTCGCAACAGATTTGAGAGAGAATTAAACGGCAGGTGGAAAGAGTTATGGCGGTTTTAATGCTCTAAACCGCATTAAAATCGAGCCACAGAAAAGCGAGTATTCATAAATCTATTTTTACTGTTCAACATATCGTCCTGACCACCGTCACCGTGTCGTTTTTCCCCGACGTCGCGTGACCGAGCATTGTTACTTTGTTGCGTAGTTTCGCGTGATGCCTAATCAAAACGCTCTTTTGATACAATTTAAAGGGAACAGTCCATACTTATTACGTGACAAAGCAATGTTTAAAGCATGAAAAGATCTGGCGGCAAAATGTGCCCTTAAAGCAAAAGGTGATGTTCATTTCCCAGACTTCCCTTCAGACTTAAGAAACTTGCGCCTGCGTGACCGGATGTACTAAATAATACTTCCGTTTACGCACGTAAGACCACATTGTTGGCACCTCAAAACTTTTCTGGTACATATACAGATTGAATGTATACATTGTATCTACATACGTACACGCACGTTACATGAATGCTCGCTTGCGCTAGCTGCACTTCGTGCAGCAGCGCTGGCGCGCTCGCTATAAATACATGCATATATATATATATATATATATATATATATATATATATATATATATATATATATATATATAACTATATATATATAACTATATATAACTATATATATATATATATATATATATATATATATATATATATATATATATATATCGCATAAACTTAGAGGAAATAGGGTAGGTTGTGCTTCATACCTTTGCAGCGAGGTTTTTTCGAGCCAGAGCCGGGAGCTGCAATCCATTTTCCGGAGGTAGAACATTGTTTTCTATAGGCGCCGTCCAGAGCATAGCCCTTGATGCAGGACATCCGACAGGTGGCCCCAAAACTCATGGTTTCCTTGGCACATTCTGCAGGATGTACCCGTCCGTCCTTCAACTCCGGCAGCGGGTCACACTTCACCTCTACAAAAACAAGGAAGTAGCAGATCACAACTAGAGCCTACACTTGGCCTGACTGCTAAGGCAACATATCCTGATGACACAGCAGTATTTTGAGAAATATTTGAGTAAAATATATTGTCCAGGTTGAGTTCAGCACTATTATCCTCTCTATATATGTATTTTCCAAATATCACGATCCAAGTTGTCCCGTACCCATGTATATGCTGCATATGCAGATATAGAGGCCTATCTCCGGTATAGTCCATACAGTTGTAGATCAGAGCGAACGGTCCTTTAAGAAATATATGTGCAATGGATAAGATTCTGTTAACAATTTTACTCTTGTATCATATTGTAAAGTTTGCACTTGCAGCATATTTTCTCTAAGATACTCGCATTAGTGTATGCATGTATGATAAGAGTATGTGTAACCTTTCAACAGAGATGCGTAATCGAAATCTTTCTTATTTATGCCCTAGTCACACCAGAGTCCGACTCTCGTGCGATTCCAAAATCGGCTCCTATTTTGCTAATTGCAAAAGTTGCGATTTTAAAAACAGACAAATTCGCAGTCACGCCCGCAAGTTAATGATATATTTCTTGTAATTATCTCACGACAATCGCAAGAGATTCGCGCGACAAGTCTTAGTAGTTTACCTGTGACCAATATTCAGGTCTGAAGTGTGTACAGATGCTGTGCGAATATCGTACAATAATCGCAAGTCAAGAAATTGACTTGCAACTTTTCAAAATCGGTACTAATTTGCGAATAGGATCGGAAACCTGTACCGACTCTTTCGAGTTCCGATTCCTTTTTTAGGCTGAAAATCGGATCTGTCTATCGCACCAAAAGTAAATTTATCGGGTCCGCCCTACCGATTTTGTTATCGTGCGACAGTCGGACTCTGGTATGACTGGATCATCTCTCTCTCTCTCTCTCTCTCTCTCTCTCTCTCTCTCTCTCTCTCTCTCTCTCTTACCTCTGCACTTGGCTGGGAGTCCGTTCCAAAATGCAATGGCTAGACACGTTCTCTTCCTGTACCCCACAAGGGTGAATCCTTTGTTACAAGAAAAGTGGCATGCCGTGTCGAAAGAAAAGTTATCCTTTGTGCACAGCATTCGCCCATTCTTTGGCGTCCGGAGTTTGGGGCAAGTCTTCACTACAAAAGAATACATGTTACATGTACATTGTACATGTGATTGTGATTGCATGAGCAAATGGGTCAGTATAGCATTTATATTTCTATTTTCAGACGCAAAATGTAAATTGCATATTTTTGTCAAATTTCCAATTTCCATTTTCAACTTGGAAAATGCTGGCCTTGTTGGCGGACGATCTGTGCCTTCAGTCACTAAATCTATTCGATCAAATAGTGTCATCGTAGCATAGCAACACTTTAAATACTAGTAGTTGTTTCGTTAATTTGTAACAATGTGGCTCGAGGCATTTCAGATAGTTGTCGGTGACTAGGGGATGGTCGATGGTTTTCACCGGGCACTGCGGTTTCCTCCACCTCTAAACGCCACGAGCCGTTTACGAAGGTAGCCCTGATATGGCAGAAAATGTGACGGTAAACGATCCTGAACCCATGATACATTGGTGTATTTGGTCAAATTTGTTAATGCACAAGTTATAAGTAAGTTTGCATCGATTCTGTATTTGCTGATTTTCCCTAGTTTCGTTGTTGTACTCTTTAGATGTTAACCATTATGCTGCTGGGGGGTAATTTGGCCATTACACAATGCTGCGAAAACCTGAAACCCCCGCTGAAACCCTGGTACATGGGTACTTTATATCTGAGAGTACGCAGCGAGAGCTATCCAATGGATACCAACATGACAGGGTTTAGATTAAATCTTTACATCCTTGTGCTTTGATTGAACGTGGCGGTAATACTGTATTGTAACGGGCAAGTGTTACCTCGACACTCGGTGTCCGTGCCAGACCAGGTGCCGTTCTCGCGGCACAGGCGCAGGCTGCTGCCGTGCATACGGTAGCCAGGGTTGCACTTTATACCACAGGCAGCATTGAAGACGTCACTGCACTTATCACGCACGAAGCGGCCGTTTTTTGGCGGCTCCAGCTCGGGACAGCGTAAAGCTACAATGGAAAATAATGGTCACGCTCAAGAACTGTCTATCACAAGTACCTTCATGCAGGAGCTGTTAGTTTAGTATAAAATCACACACAGATTGTACTTCTGATTTGTAAGATCGATTGCACTTTGAGATCAGACTCATGTGCTAGTGGAAGGGAAGGGTCGTTCCAAGGGAACTTAAGCCTCAGGGGGGGGGGGGGGGGGGGGTTTAGAATTTGCCTCACGTCATGAAATTTGTCAGGATCAGGATGACATTTCTGACGATTAGGATTTTAATGAGATTATTATTGAATGGCCTCAAAAACTATTTATTTTGAATCGTCACAGGTTGATCTTTAAATGAGATTTGATCTCACAGTACGCTGTTAGGGCATTGTTATCGATCTTACAAATCAGTATCACACACACACACACACACACACACACACACACACACACACACACAACATTTTAACCGTTCGTACTGCCTGTTAGGTGCCAGTCACTACGGTAAAAATCTAAGATTTCAATCAAGGTGTTATTTCTAACTAGTGAGGTTAAAACAGCAAACGGTAGTTAGTTTGACAAAAGAGGTATCTATTTTGCAGTCAAACGGGAAGATGGCAATAGAGGCATCTATCTGTGTGCTTTAATGGGTGGATGGTACAGGAAAATGTCAATGGACTCCTTTCCATTACCTACTAAAAGCTTTGATAATAGAGAGCCCTACCTACCGACTGGTAGAGACGGATCATCGGCCGCAATTTGACTGGCAGGGCCTGCAGGGGCAAAGGAGATAAAGAAAAAAGCATTTAAGCTCGAGGCTTACTGTATCTTTTCATGTTTTGGATTAGACATAACGCTATATATATATATATATATATATATATATATATATATATATATATATATATATATATATATATATATATATATATATATATATATATATATATATATATATATATATTAGGGAGAGGCCAATACTAACTTTGAATCGAAAAGGTGGATTTTTACCGTAGTCAGCTATGAATGAATGTGACTTTGGAACAAACAAATACAAAAGAGTATTATGTCGACATGTTTTACGGATAAAAACACTATAATATTCATCTTAGCTTTCTATATGTTACACGTAAACACGAAGACGAGGACGTAAATATTTTCTTCGAATCATCAAGTATTTTAACACTTAAGATAATGCGTACATTGAACTACGTCGTGGTGAGTTACGTTGCACGATTGACGTCACAAAAGGGACACAATGGGGTATACGTCATAAATCAAGTAACCTCTGACTTATTATACACAAACACAGAGACACTTATCAATCGTATCTAAAAGTACATATGACCATGGCTTTTGTTGTCGTTGCCGGCATTTTGATACGATATGAACGAGTTAATGGGTCTTTTAAACACGTTTTGTGTGTCCGCAACACAAGAAAATACAAAAATGTTGACATAGAGGACGAGTCATCATGGGTTAAATCAGCGGGTATGGGAAAACGAATATATGACTGCTGACCCATCTCTAGTATACGTACGAGTCCTGTTTTTATTCGTATTATGTCTCCACTTTGATGTAACTTATGTTTAGTCTTAGGTTTACCACTTTAACCTAGTGATGGTTTTGTTAAATGTTTAGATATCTATGATATTTCACACGGTCTGCCAAATTTGATCATCACTCATCAAATGCTGTACTTTTTTAAAACACATTTGAAAAAGGTTCTTAAATCCTACGGGAATAACAAATTAAGGGCAAACATTTCTCAAAATGTTTCCTGGTAATCGTCATCAAGATCTCTCCATATTCGTCAGGCTACGGGTGCGGAAATGTACCAGCAATGTAAAAGTTAAATATTGAAATCTCGATACCCCATGAATCAGGTCATATGATAATGCACAGCCAAATCGTTGGTATATTACCTGCACACTGGTGTTTGCCTATATTCTGGAAGCCTTTCTTGCACTGGCACTGCTCTATGGATGTACTACCCGCAGGCGACTCGTGCTTTACATCCGGGCACTTGCTACACGTCGTCTCGTCTCCCAATGACGTATTGTTCTTGTAGGTATTTGCTGGACAGGCTAGCAAGAATAAACGTATTGAACAGGATATATAAAATGGCAAAGCTTAAGTTTGATAAATTGTATTGGAAAATGCGTATTGTCATGTTCGAATCAGCCACAACGGCAGGTGAAAAAGTTGCCTGTGACGCTGAGTTAGTCGGTAGTAATACCCAAGGTGCTGTGGTTTCTTCCATCTTTAACATGTGGCTTGTCTGGATGAACGGAATTACAGATACAAAACATACTTTAGAAAATGTGGCCACTTAAACTGTATACACAATAAGAGTTTTAACATCTCAGAATTTGCAGCATTATCATTTTCAAATAAAATGGAAATTGTCTTGAAAGAGAAAGTATCTGTGCGTACCTGTGCATTCCCCGTTGATCCCTGCGCCATAGTAACCAGCATGGCAGATGCACTGGTAGTGTCCAGTGTGTGTCCCGCAGAAGCAGTCGGCGTGCTCATCACAACAACTGGTGGCATTGTTCTCTCCGCTGCAGATCCCGCTGCACCTCAGCCTGTTCTGAGCCAGGAACGTACCCGTATGCAAATCTGCAAATGTACACAGAATAGCAGATAGCACTTAATTAAGTGATATGTGTTTGTACAGGTGTAAAAATGTTACTATGTATGTAAAATGTACTTAACTATCTATGTATTTATGTATGTATGTATGTATGTATATATGTATGCACATGTATGTGTGTGTATATATGTATGTATTATGTATTTATGTATGTATAAAATAAAGAATGCATATATGTATGTATGTATTTGCGGATGGATAGAGAAAGCTAAAGTAGATGTGAAATAATTTAAAAACTCTTCGGTAAAGGCTGAACATGGTATAGGGCAATTGTTTTATTTTTTGTCTAAACGTTGATGTATACTTTTTGTTTAATATACATTGTCAGTTAGAGGCTGACAATTCTCTAATTTGACTGTGCATAACACCCATTAGGCGATATTGTAAAGTAAACAGTAACTATGAAATACGTAATTAAGCACTGGGTTGGTTTGTCAACGCATACCTGTACTTTGACAAATATATCCTTGGCAATAAAGGAATTTTGCCATATGCCTTACGTTAACTTTATGACAAGTTACTTGAAAATATTTGAGCTACGAATGTGTGTCATACTTGCCAATGCTACTTACCTTCGTGTAGTGCCCTCCTTGCCAGTGCTTCAAACTCTTCAAAGCTGTCCACTATGTAGGTATGTTCCTCCTTTGGACTTGACGCCATTGCGCGAAGTTCCCTAACGTTTCCGTTGCGTATCCCGAATGTGAATATCCTAGCCCCCTTGTCCCTGAGCTGGGCAGCGGCTGGCGTGGGATCCCCTCCATTGGAATAGCCATCGGTGATCAAAAACACAACCTTCGTAGCATCAGGTCGAGCCGATCTCAAAACTTCCTGGAACACAACACGCATGTTCTAAATACGTTTACTTGTTTATTTTGATGTATTTGTCATTTCATATTTTATTATATGGTCAATAAACATAACATTACGTACAATGCTTTTCCATATATGTATTCGCCATGTGTATTTTCGTTTGCAAATATAAAATACAACCATTGTACCACATATACCGATTCAATCTCGACACTTTCATTGGCTCATTACATTGATATGCAATCGGTCAATTTATGTGTAATTTAGTTTTTGTGTACACGTACGCGTAGTTAGTTGACACCCAAAAGGTGGATGGTTGAACAAAGTTCGCAGGCTAGTGTTCAAAGTTGCCTGAAGATATTTGCACTCTCTAATAAAATCGCATTAATAGCAAAACATATGGTTATCACATTTTGAATTTAAAATAATAACACGTGGTGCACATAAGGTTGTACAGGTAAAAAGTCAGCAGGTACAATATGTGCTTGTACCTGGACATAGGGGTACTCAGTATAATCAGATTTAGCAATTGTGAAGAAAGTACTTGAAGAGCTCATGAGATCTGCCAACAACACGTTTTGTGCGGAAATAAGTGCACTCAAATATCAAGTGCTCTCGTGAAAATCCAGCCAAGTACTTGCCCGTTTTACAAAAACAGACACTACACTTACCATAACATTTCAGGTGATAAGGGTGTTGGGCCTCCCAAGATAAGGCACACTCCCCTAGCACCCCAAGACATCGCCATTAACTCACACAATGCCGTCCCTAACGACAAAAGCAGCCTGACAATTTTGATAAAATCTTTCAAACTCGTTTAATCTTAACACCACCCACATCCCTTCTTCAAATATTTTGTAAAAGTATTCTCCATTCCTGAGTTTTTGTCAAAAGTATTATAGATACAGACGACAATATCTAGATGATATCTGAAGTATTACTGGGTGAACTCCGACAATCTCGTAAGTGAAGGAGAATTGTTAGGGCAGACTAATGCACTCGAAGGTTGTCTATACCATCCGTTTATAGTTCTTTATCTCAAAAACAGGCCTACTTTGTTCCTAATATAGCCTTCACAAGATACAGCGTATACAAAACTATTGGCTGTAGGCCGAAATATACCATGAATAACAAATGTGGTATTAAATACTATATGGAGGTATTTGAGCCCTAGTCCAAGTATTGTAACATATATTCAGCAGGACAGCTTGCTCGTAGTCTGTGTTACGTTGTGTGTATGGTTGTTTGGAGATACGGTATGCAACTGGAAAGTGGCAGTACATGCCAGCCAGATGGCAAGCAGACTGTGGTTTAACCTGACATGCTGTTCTCCTTTCCACAAAGATGCACAATACCCTCCGAGCATGCCAAATGTATTGGGTGTGAAACTATCTATAGATACTGCACGTGGGGAGTTGAACTAATAGCTAGGTATGCTACGAATTGTAAACTACATATATATATATATATATATATATATATATATATATATATATATATATATATATATATATATATATATACGAATTGTAAACTACATATATATATATATATATATATATATATATATATATATATATATATATATATATATATATATATATATATATATATATATATATATATATATATATATACCGGTATATATATATATATATATATATATATATATATATATATATATATATATATATATATATATATATATATATATATATATATATATATATATGTATACATACATATATATATATATATATATATATATATATATATATATATATATATATATATATATATATATATATATATATATATATATATATATGTGTGTGTGTGTGTGTGTGTTTGTGCATGCAGGCACAGGGGCTTGTATCGTTGAGTGCCACTAGCACATAGCCACAGCCGTACTAGTAATATAGACTCTATTACATAGTACCAGCCTCAGACTCGCGAGTGACCCCTCAACGATACAAGCCCCTGTGCATGCAGGTATATATATATACATACATAAAAAAAGGGATAAGGAAAGATGCATGTTGATAAATATTGGTCTTATACTATATATGTACTGCCAATTACATAACCAGCAACTATTAGTTATAGTTGCTGGTTATGTTATTGGCAGTACTTTCGATTTGCAGTCAATGTATATTACTTGATATATTTACTTAATCTGCAAAAACTATTTGGGAGTTGGAATACGACAAAGAAACCTAAACAAAACAAAACATTGCTTCTTCCAGAATTAGACGGGATCTGTCAAAGCTGACCTGAGAACAAGCTCACCAACTGTGCAGGACTGCTAACTTTCCACGCCAATACTTCAGAGTTAATGGAGCAAGATTAGTTTACACTATACAAGGTCTGTCCTATCCCTAGTCAGGGTCAGTCTTGCCCGCCAGCCAGCCAGCAGGCCCGCCGTGGCAACACTAGCATCTACAGCAGGTGGGTAAATCGCCCGCGTGAATACTCAGCCATACACATGATTCAAGTGTGTAATGAACAAGCCTGTCTTATAGCAGAACACGGTATGCTTCCACCCGGAGTTGGTCTAACCAACGTTTATTCCTTTTAAAGGGGAGCCAGAATAGCTGTAGTAGAAAAGGAGAGGTAACTCCAACCATTACCAACTGTGCTGCCATCTATAGTTAGGTAGAGACATGAAACCCACCAGTATAGTAGTGACATTATACGTATCTCACTCATTGTGAAATGAAACAGGCTAGCACACTAACCCCTGCCGCAGCAGTTTGCGTACATATTTACAGGTTTATATTCCCACAGTGCGTGCATGGGGCACTGATCAGCCCATTTAGCCCATAATAGAGCCATCAGTGGTCTGACTCATTAGGGAACATATTGATTACAAGCCAATATTTAGAGAAAACATTGAATAAAGGCTGTTGTTGCGCTTTAACGATTACAAATCCTAAAATGTTCTTTTTAAATATCTTTCTTTTAAATAAGTATCATTACTTGAATATGAAATCCTATTATGTGAAAGCAATTCCGCTCATTGAGATTTGGGGAAGTAGTTTTAAGGTTCTATGATAATGTCACGTGATGATTCTTGGACAAACACCTAATCTGTTACAATACACCGTACACTACCACCCATCGGGGAAGAGAAATTGGTACAAAATACTTTTACCTACGTTGTACCTTTATGGCTATGCCTGCCTATCTTAAATAGTATCACAGGAGACACTTTTGACCATTGTATGTTTTAGGCATATTTTCATTCATGTACGTATAGAGGGTCCCGTTGCTAAACAATGTCTTGTATAAGAATTAGTAAATTCGTTACCAACGTGTGCTCTTTTGTACCATTTCTATGAAATTTGGCTAAAATGTTCTATCCTACAAACCTAACCATTTGTAGTTCAGATAATAAGCTCGTAACCTGCTGTTTGTTAAGAGCATTATTTAAATTGTTTAGACAACTTTTGGTGAAAATCAAACTCAACAATTCTGACTTACTAGTTTTGTGTCAAAACTTGTTTCTTGAAATCCTTGACGTTGCCTCATATTTGCTTTATACCAGCAAACATACCAGCATATATCATAGTAGAACAATATATCAGTCTGTGACAAGGGTTGAAAGTTCACAAAGACAGAAATCAAACTCGGCAAATGAGATGTTCTTATTATAGATTGCATTATTCATTTTCGGAATCT
>OZ012684.1:93624532-93627032 GCA_963942565.1 Maea johnstoni
TCTTGACCATTGTCGAGTGTATGCTGCATCTGTGGATGGCTGTAGGGAGGCCCCTAACAGCCGTCTAGTAGTAATGGAAAGTTTTGCGGTAGTAGGTGAGCTGGTAGGGGTGTGCAACTGGATCGCATCCCATATTGACGGAGCAGCTTTTCTGATACCTGGAAACGAGAAATGGCATCTGCTAACACATTTTCTATCCCAGGAATGTGGTCTGCTGTAAGATGCAAATTGGCTGTTAACAATTCTAGGACTAGTGGCCTAACTATTGACATGATGGTTTTGTCTCGGGAAGTCTGGCCTTTGATTATCAGAACAACAGCCATGTTATCACAATGAAATGTGACATATGTATTCTTCAACTTGTGGGCAAACATGCTGACAAGGACATAAATGGGATATAGTTCTAGAATGGCTATGTTCAGATGTGCCCAGCTTTGAGGCCACTTGGCCTGTATCCACTGTGACCCAAAAGTTGCTCCAAAACCCAATTTAGATGCATCGGAGTACATGTGAAGACGTCTGGAGTCCCCATGGGAGGGTTCTCTTATAATGGTAATGCCATTGTAATTATCAAGGAAAGCTGCCCACATAGCAAGGTCCTGTCGAGTCCCCTTAGTAATTCTAATGAAGTACATAGGCTTCTTGACGCCAATGGTAAGGTCATGCAATCTACGCAGGAATGCCTTACCTGGTAATATGACTGCTGTTGCAAACTGCAATTTGCCTATGAGAGATTTTAATTCTCTTAGTGTGATTTTATGTCGGGCCTGCCAAAAATCTAATTCAGCTCTGTATGCCAACAGCTTATCTGTGGGAAGAAATGCTTGCATAGATGTTGTATTGAGGCCTAATCCCATAAATGTGAGGGTGTCTGATTGATGGGCCCTGGGTTTTATCTTGGGCTAATGGGATACCAACATCGGCACATAGGTGAAAAAATTTGTGTAAGTTTTCTTGGCACTTAGCATGATTCCAATCAATGAACAAGAAATCATCAAGAATCTTAACAACATTTGTTACTCCCAGCTTGTGTGCCAAAATCCATTTCAATGCAGTAGAGAAATCCTCAAAGATCCTACAAGATGAGGAGCAGCCCATGGGCAGGCATTTATCATAGAAATACCCGTTCCAATAAAAACCTGTAAGATGGTACTGACTAGGATGGAGAGGGATAATTCTAAATGCATCAGCTATATCAGTTTTGGCCAACATAGCTGCTGGTGAGTTCTCTTGAATGAGGTGTATGGCATCTCTTATTGTTGCATACTTAACAGTTGCTGCTTCATGAGGGATGTTGTCATTGACAGCACGCTCATCATATGGATAAGAGAGATTGTGCAAGAGGCGAAATTTCCCTGGTTGTGATTTCTCCCGAATGGCAAGTGGGGAACATTTGAAATTGAGAAAAGGGGGATTCAGAAATGGGCCTGCAATACGCCCTGATGCTAACTCTTTGTCTAATTTGTCTTGCACTTGCCTGTGGGTTTTGAACTGCTGAAGTTGCATTGTGAGAGGATAAAGGTGTATCTGGGCCATGAAAGTCAATCATAAAACCTTGAGTAAATCCCTGAATTAGGAATTCCCGCTTTGGATAGCCCTCTAAGTATTTACTTAGAACCTCTGGGCGTATCGGGCTTGGCATTGCTGACTGCTGGCTTTCTTGAGTAGTCCCCTTGCTTACCATGAACATACCCAGGGTGTCCCTCATTACAGGTAGGGCAGGCATGTTTGTACGTACACCTGGCGTTTGTACAATGCTGGTGGGGCTGGTTATAGGCAAAGCAGTAGCCCTTGGGCACTTTTGCTGCTTGGCCACGAAAGGAGTTACCTGCATTTGAGTTTCGAAAATTGGAAGGCTTAGTCCCAAAGAACTGATTATTATTATTGCCGGAGTAATAGGCATCCCTCTCAAGGTCTGTGCGGACTATATCCCATGGATAATTGGAATATTCCCTGTCAATTCTAAACTGGATATCATAATCTCTCCAGTAAGCCTTACGCAACATCAGCTTAGTCACATTCTGGTGGTACGTGAGCATAGCCTGTAACTCGCCAGGGTACTTCTGCAGGTAAACACTAACATAAGTGTCCCATGCTAGGTTCCACTCATTTTCGCCAAGGACCTTTTTTGATTTAGAAGTAAATGCCAAAGTCGGCTTGTTAGATGCCAAGTCAGTGTCCAAAGAACAAGAGTATGTATGACTGGGGGAATGGGGGTTTAGAAGCTCACTGAAGTCAACAAATTGCTTCTTCCAGATCTTTTTCTTTATTTTCATAGGGACTGTCTGCCCAACAGAGAGGCCCCCCGCTAAAACTGGCCGTTGCTTTGCATAGGTGACCTCACACTCACCTTCACTCACGACCGATGCATCATCTGAATCTGAGATTATCCCATCATCAGACTCTGCTGGTAGATCATGCGTAATATTTATAGGGTTGGAGAGCACAGCTCTGCAAGCAGAAGGCTCTGACCTGCTGGAGCTGGGCTCTGGCAGATGTG
>OZ012684.1:93632032-93634584 GCA_963942565.1 Maea johnstoni
TAAGTATGAATAAAATAAAACTAAGTATGAATAAAACTCACATACATACATACATTCATACATAAATCATACATGCATATCTACCTACATACCTACCTATCTACAGACAGACAGCCAGACATACAGACAGACATACAAATATGCATACATATGTACATACATGCATAAATACATGCATATATACATACATACAAACAGACAGACAGGTACATGCACACACATACACACACACATATATATATATATATATATATATATATATATATATATATATATATATATATATATATATATATATATATATATATATAGATAGATAGATAGATAGATAGATAGATATAGATAGATAGATATAGATACATTTATACATACATACATACATACACACATAAAAAAGGAAAGATTATACACCCAGAGAGACACGTCCATATATATTGTACATACAGACAGTGGCTTTTGAGGTATCTCTCTTTGTTGTGTCTATTGCAAGCTGGTAGCGGAACGTTTGCAGCAAGCTGCCGTGTGCCGCCAGTGTCAACCGCACACACGTAATGAATCTAACGCCGAGTAGAGACGGTGCAGCAGCAGGAGCAGAGAAATGCCACAGTCTAGACGCCAACTCGTCATGCTAAGCACAATCGCATGTGGGAAAAAGTTATTTTTATCTTCTTCCACTTGTTGAAGTCTAGTATACCACTGCAGAGCTGCCTACTCAACTACTTCACGGTCCCATCTATTGAGGAGAGAACATGGGAACTATATTCAGGAGAGTGAGAAAGTATTAAACGTTGTAGATTTATTATTGGACAAATGACATGGAATCTAATCATGGCATTACACATTTTTTGCAAACGAGATTTGTTATATATGAGGTTAATTGACTGTTGTTGTTCATGACAATTTGAATAAAATGAAATACTGGTAATATAATCATACTCATGAGAGCCAAATGTACAACAATAACCAAAACAGATACGTGCCATGATAAAAAATCGTATTCGATACAATACGATAGGATGGACGCGATGTGATATAATTTCAATAAGATACAGTACGATTCAATACGATATAATTCGTCACTGATTACCGTCTGATCGGAATTCCATAGTTGACCACATTGGTAGTCTGTAAAAAGATATTCGACCCTTTTTAAATAATTGCACCAGATCAGGACATTTGGAGGAAAAGGGGGTTATTGAACAAATGCAAATTAATAATAATAATAATAATAATCAGTATTATTATCATTTTCTTTATTGTTATTATTATTATTATCATTATCATCATCATTATTATTATAATTACTATTATTATTGCTACTATTATCATTTTTAGTAGTATTATCAGTATTTTTATAAGATAATCAGGCCTGTCACGTTAACTACCACCATGGACCTTTGCAGTGGATATGTCATCTATGAGCAAAGGTAATTATATACTGACCTCTACTGCAAGACTGTTTTCTGATTTGTTTTTTGCACGCCATTCAGTTACGTTGTTTTGTTCGGAAGCCCTAACCTTATCACGGGCTGATCTGTGGCTAGTTGTTTGTCGTTTTTTAACAAGGTGTAAAGGAGATATGTAGTCTTGGAACGCCTTGTTTCCTGTAAGATATGGAGTGGTTTCCTGCTGTTTTACACCGGCAGCAGCAACAGCAATCGCCTAGCCACTAAGCCTCAAGAATGTGTTATTACTATTGTCAGATCCTACATACATATGGAATACATATATATATATATATATATATATATATATATATATATATATATATATATATATATATATATATATATATATATATATATATATATATATATATATATATATATATATATGTATATATTTATATATATATATATATATATATATATATATATATATATATATGTATATATATACATATATATATATATATATATATATATATATATATATATATATATGTATATATGTATATATGTATATATATATATATATATATATATATATATATATATATATATATATATATATATATATATATATAACTTCCGCAAACTCTGCAGCGTGAAACAGCTCTATTCAAAGATCGTTGTTGGGTCAGAATGACATCTTGTGTAGCAAGCTGCAAAGGTTATTTCTAAATACCAATTGCACTTTTTGCTTAAAACAAACATCTACAGCCTATATCAAACAACAATCCGTTATGAGTTCCAACTTGACTGTAGTCGCAAATGTTCTCAAATATCACACAGCTAGATCCACGCAATATGGAGGAAGGCTATAAGTGTGTGTCTGCTAATGGCATCATCAACGACAACAACAATGGCAATGACGATAAAAATAACAGCAAAGACAACATTTACCGCAACAAC
Organism: Maea johnstoni; assembly: GCA_963942565.1. NCBI lineage: Eukaryota > Metazoa > Annelida > Polychaeta > Spionida > Magelonidae > Maea > Maea johnstoni. The sequence continues at coordinate 93,634,387 of OZ012684.1, forward strand.
AAATACAACAACAATTGGAATGATGTCAAAAATAACAGCAAAGACAACATCTACAACAACAAAAATACAACAAATACAACAACAACACTGGCAATGCCGACAGAAATAAGCTAGAGCAAAGACAACATTTACAACAACAACAAATGCAACAACAATAGCGATGACGGAGACGAAAATAACACCTAACACAGAAACAAA
>OZ012684.1:93634784-93644784 GCA_963942565.1 Maea johnstoni
TGGCAGTACGTCTAGCAGCAGATTTCCACACCGGCTTCAACTTGCTGATTTGCGGGGCTGCCTGAACCTGACGAGGTTGCTGCTGCTGCTGCTGCTGCTGCCTACTATGTATATTGGTTAATATATAGAAGCAGCCTTGACTCTCTGGCTGGCTGTGGCAGGCAGGATGGCTGGCAGGCGAGCAGGCAGCTGGGAGCCGGCATAGGCAGCAGCCAGCCCTGCACTGCTGCAGTTTGTGAACTTTCCAAGACGGGCAAATCAAACCACTTTGACATGTCGTACCCTCACACGCAGGAGCTTCCTTTGTTTTCGTGAACTGCCATAGACGTATGCCTAGACCTAACAGTCGTAAATTTGATTTCTCTTAAAGTAATATGATTTTACATTACGTAACATGTTGTACACTTGTCGGTACAGTCAATATATGTAAAGGTAAAGGTATATGGTTTATAGTCTTGTATCCACCGAAGCGCTCACACGACCTTCATCCCCTAGCAGGCACTGTACACACGGAAACCATTTCAATCCCCCGCGGGATATTCCAGAGCAACTGGCAGCATATAGCGCACAAGCTCTGAGCACTGCCTTATTCATGCTAGAGCTAGGCACCCATTTCGCAGCTGGGTAGACTGAATCAATATGGAATCAACTGTCTTGCCAGGCCTATACACTCAACCGAATTATTAGTCCAGAACAGAAGGGTTTCTTAAAAGGCAGGACAATTTCTGACTGCACACGCATAATGTATGATGTGATATGGGAATGTGAACACAAAAACATCGACGGTCTAATTCTCTTAATGGAGTTCCAGAAAGCCTTCGATAGTCTTTCTTTGAACTTTATAAATGAGACTTTAACTAAATTTAACTTCGGAGAAAAAAAAAAAAAATGGATAGGCCTTTTCCAACAAAACTCAAATTCAAAAATTATTCTAAATGGACACCTATCAGACTCATTTCTACTATACAGAGGGGTACGTCAAGGGGATCCGATATCCCCCTATCTTTTCATACTTTGTACAGAGTTCCTTACCCTTGCTATTAATAATAATGATAATATTCAGGGCATCACCATCCATAATAATGAACACAAAGCAAGTCAATATGCAGATGACACCTCTGCTTTCTTTAGGGCTACAGAGGAAAACCTTCGAGAATGCCTCAATACTCTGACATGGTTCTATAACAAATCTGGCCTTAAAATCAATTTCTCAAAAACCAAAATTATCAAAATTGGCCCAATAAGAGAGACCGATAGATGCTTTTGCAGGGAAAATAATTTAGACTGGGTTTCATCCTTCACTGCTCTTGGTATTGTATACGATGTAAAAAACTTGAAGAATATCACAAAAAACAATATCGAGAATAAGATTGAGACAATGAAGAAACTTATCCAGGCTTGGACTTTCAGGAACTTAACGCCCATTGGGCGTATCACAGTGGCAAAAAGTTTAATTCTATCAAAAATTATACATGTATTACAGGCTCTCCGAACACCACCATTAGAATATCTCAAACAGATAGAAACTATGCTAGTCAATTTCATATGGAGAAACAAAAGGCATGAGATCAGTAAGAAAATATTGTGCCAAAAATATGAAATGGGAGGCCAAAACATGGTAAACATTGTAGAATTTGATCTAAGTCTAAAGTTAACCTGGATAAGAAAACTTCTTAACGGTGACAACGAATGGGAGGAAATAGCCAAAGAAAACAAAATTGACAGGCTACCTCTAACAGGGGAAAACCAACACATAGACATACTGAAATCTATCCAAAATCCATTCTGGAAAATAAAATGGTACGAGTCACTCAGAAAGAAAAATACCATTGAAATAGGAAATGAGTGCCTGTGGGGTAACCCCCTGATAAATATCCCATACAACAATACTCTATTTAAAGCAAACCTGATTTATGTCAACGACCTTTATAATGAACAAGCAATACCTTTAAATATATAAGAAATAGGTCGAACTGGTAAAAAGCTAATGTTCACAACCTATTGCTGTCTTTGGAGGGCTTTACCTAGAAATTGGAAACAAAATATAAGAAATCAGAGAAAAAACAGCGAAGTCTTTAGACCTTTCTCAATAGAATGGCTGACCAAGGACCGCAAAGGTACACTGAACATCAGAAAGGTATGGGAACCAAATGAGGAACCAAAACTCCCAGGTAAAACAAAATGGATAGAAGAATTAAGTCTAGATGAAGATGAACGTTGGAAACAGCTAATTTCTACTACCTATCCAGAGCAGAATCAATGTTAGGTGCAAATATTTTCAGTTTCAAATACTGCACCGCTCCTTGATTACAAACAGAAAACTCAAACAAGTTGGTATCAGAGAAAACAAATGTTGCAACAACTGTGATGAAACTGAAACTATAACCCACCTTCTATATGATTGCCACAGGGCCGCAGAAATTTGGCAAGCTATAATAAGATGGTTGGAAGGAATATCTCCAAACACAATGTTCTTTGACAAAAAATCAATTCTACTTGGAAACACTAGAAATGAGGTGATAGTTAATTACATCATTCTAACAACCAAGCACGAGATATACAAAAGCAAGTGTAATATAACAAAACTCACCCTCACTAAGTTAAACCATATCTTTAAAAATCAAATGGATCTGGAGATATATATATATAGGTACCATAAAACATAGCTTGCCAAAGGTCCTGGGAAAATGGTCCCCGGTCCTAAACAATCTTAGAAACCTTTGAAAAAGGAAAAGAATCAGTCTCTATACTTAGAATTATGAACACTGTATGATACTGTGAACTACGATGTAAGCCAGACAACTGTACTGTATATACAAATATTATGCAAAAAAGGAGCAATAAAATTATTAAAAAAAAACTGTCTTGCCCAAGGACAGACCAAAATGCCCGGCTGGGAATTGAATCAGCGACCCTCTGATTAATGGTCCGACACCTAGCCAACTGAGCTACTTTGTCCCAACTATATATGCAATATATACAATACATTACCATGACGACAACTGAATAATATGAACTATCCAAGCACGATACGGGGATTCAGGAATATCTACATATTAAGTCTCACTTTCCAAAGTGGTTTGAATTTGGAATTTCGTTTATCGTCACTTTTCTGTCACATTGGTGTTAAAGAATGACTTCCCAGTTGTTGATAGGGGAAGAAAATGGAATACACAGAAACAAATCACCAACTAAAGCGGCGTCACTGGTAACTTTCTCACATGCTCCTGGCAGGATTCCAATTGGCATGGACACGTCTAATTTTGAATGCGGTTGACCTTTTTCACGTAAGTACCATTAAGGTGAAATAATGCGAAGCATCGACGGACGAATACTAGTCACTCGAGAGGAATTCATATTTGGAATCTCGTTCATCGTCACGTCGTTCTCGGCAGTATTAAAACTGATTGACCACCGTAGGTACTTGTGGTAGGTCATGGAAGATGTCACGTGTAGCAGCCTGGAATGTATAGAAGGCTGGTCACATAACTGTACAGTGATTTATTGGTGGTGTTTATGACGGATCATTGAGAAGTATGTGTACGTGCCCAGCCCCGCCCCTCGAGGCTTGTCCAAGCACTGATTATCAACAAGTGCCTTAGAGCAGTAATCCACAGCAATCATAGACCATAGGTTAAGCGTCGTCGGCAACAGGCCTACTTAATAATTCTGCTACTGGGGTCTCTGCTATTCTGGTTTCTCCAACACCAATCGAATCATCATGTATCACCTTTATAATCATGATTATAATTTTTGACATTGTAGTCGCCTATTTGCGCTCTAACGTTGAACACAAACAGATGTATATATTCTAATATGATGAAGCGTGTCTTCGACGACGAGCGAAGCTCTAACCCTTTCAATGCTGAAGCTACTTTCACCCAAAAAATAAGGATGCAAAGAATATTGAATACCATCTAAACCCTGTCATAATGGTATTCATTGGATAATAGGGTACTCTCAGATGAGTACCCATATCCCAGGGTTGCCATTAATTGTTCAGTTTTTTTTGATGATTTTGTATTGGTGAAATTAGCAACCAGCAGCGTAAGGGTTAACATAGCTGCAATCTTCTACCCGTAGTGCCAGCATGTATTGCGAGCTATGTAGTTAATGCTGAAAAAGACAATGTTACGCGTATCACGTACGCAATTTGGCGCCAGTTTCTAAGGAAAATGAACGCTGCACGTCACAACAAACGCCCATTTCCATTCTTGAATTAGTGCATAGATTTCACGGTAAAACGCGTATATTTCTCTTTTTTGTCCGCAACCGTGGGTGGTTAAAACATATCCATAGTTTATATTGTGTAGGACAGAGAACTGGGCCTGGGAACTAGCATAACAAAACTCAGTGTTTACCCATTTCCTTTTTGACAGCAGGACCCAGACGTCCGAAAATTTAGTTGATGAAAAATGAAGGCCATCGTCCTCCTGACAACAATGAAGTATCTCGCGCATTGCCATTTTACGCGCTACGCTCGCTAGAAGCTTCGCAGCCTGCGAGCTTTGGTCGTTATGAATCGTATGCCTGAATTATCCATGTGCTCTATAATGACCACAGGTTAAACATATGCATATTCTACTTATTATATGCATGCCATTTTTTCTGCGATCTGTATACACACACACACACACACACACACACACACACACACATATATATATATATATATATATATATATATATATATATATATATATATATATATATATATATATATATATATATCTTTGATCGGAACGTCTTTCATCGTCTCTGTTTCTACATAAAAGGTCCTCAGTATTGTAGCAAACGGTAGCAAAAGGGAATAAGATAATAGAATAAGTGACGTAAATCCACACTATTGGTTCAGAACTTCCCAGCTGTCTTCCGAAAAACGTCTTTTAGTCAAAAGTCTCGCCCACGGTATCTATGACTGTCAGCTCTCCCCTGTGTGGGGTTGGCATACTTGTGAATCACATACACCGCCGCTATCGACACACACATCGGTACGGAGAGATAAAACCATTAAGATCTGTGATAGGGGCTCTTCACTGTACAGCAGAGGAAGTGGCCGGTGTCGCCAGTGAATGTAGTCTTGTCAACCACAAACCACAGTATCTTCGGAGGAAAGACATACAGACAACCCCAGTCTTCTCCCTGTGTGGGATTATATCACACTGTCCATAACAAAATGATAATTGTCTAACAGGTTATTTTGCCAAATAATTGAGCTGCTTTATTTTCTCGTGACATATGGGATTGGACGGAGATAGAATGAGATATCATATATATATATATATATATATATATATATATATATACATATATATATATATATATATATATATATATATATATATATATACATATATATATATATATATATATATATATATATATATATATATATATATATATATATATATAAACCTCAGAGAGCATATGGTAGGCATACGACCACAATGGACACTTACGTCACAGTCCAACAGAACGATCTACCTAGGGTCCTCTCTTAGGACATATGGTATTATAATTATATACAGTATAAACTATATATATATATATATATATATTTATATATATATATATATATATATATATATATATATTTATATATATATATATATATATATATATATATATATATATATATATATATATATATATATATATATATATATATATATATGTGTGTGTGTGTGTGTGTAGAGAGAGAGAGAGAGAGAGAGAGAGATCTTCCTGTTGGTCAGTGATGTCCATTGTGGTCGTATGCCCATCACCAATGACAAGACCACCTACATGTACTTCGACAATTCCCTCGATGTTGAAACAACCTATTTGCGCACCTTATCTGACAACCTGAACATACTTTGACACCAAAAAGAGAAATGTTTGAAAGATATATTTGAAAAGGTAAAACAGGTGAAACAATTGGTAGTCAAATATTTCTCAAAATTTTAATTTGTTATTAAGTTGTTCTTAGTTCTTGCCAATGTGACGCAGCGCCTCGTGTACACTAGTACTTTTGCAAATTTAGATTTGGAATTTTGTTCATTGGCATTTTGAGGCTAATTCATGACCAGACACTTGTAGCTAGTCATTGATGGAGGGAAACCGGACAACTTGGAAAAGTCATCACCTAACCCCAAGTCACTGTCATTTTTCCACATGCCTCGAGTCGTATTTGTGAGAGACACTGAGCAGTCAGTGGTTAAACCTTAGACCACGAGGCTATCTAGGCAGGCCCCATACATGCAACACCGAACTCTGCCCAGAGTGTTTTGTCAAACATGTGCAAATATATAAATCTTAAAAGTTAAGGACATTTGTTTATAGGATAGAAAGATCCAAGTTGATATTTTAGGAGGATATCACAGGCAACATAGTCATCTTAGAAGGTGACCAGTTATTTTCTGTAAGCATCAGCATGTTTCATATACGGGTGTGTTGAAGTCTTGCTCTGCACATTGCAGATAAAAGTTTTCTGTTGTTGATATAACGCAGGTCTGGCATATAGCTGCCACATGAAAGTTTTTTCAAGTTACTATTATAGGTCAAAGAAAAGTGTCTCTGTTAAACCTCATAAACAACAACTAGCCACAGAAAGGCCACAACAGACGCTTCTTCTGGGCACTTTATCAGATTGCGGGGAAGTTACGTGTGGCGTACCCCAGGGCTCTATACTGGGACCTTTATTGTTTTTAATTTACGTGAATGATATGGAATCAGCTGTTGACTGTGATCTTTTGTTGTATGCTGATGATTCGGCTCTTTTGATCAGAGGGAAGAACATCATTGATATTGAACAAAAGCTCAGCGAGGAACTTACCAAATTAAATGTGTGGTTGATAGACAACAAACTTTCACTCCACCTGGGAAAGACAGAGTCTATCCTATTTGCCTCAAATAGGAAGTTAAAACAGCATAAATTTCTAGGAATCTCATGTAATGGTATCAAAGTGGGAGGGAAAGAGGTTGTAACATACCTGGGGGGTCAACTAGACCAAGACCTGTCAGGAAAATCTATGGCTCATAAAATCATCAATAAGGCTAATGCCAGTCTCAAATTCCTTTACAGAAAGAAAATGTTCCTAAATCAGTACTGCAGAAAAACTGTCTGCATGGCATTGATTCAGTCGAGAATAGACTACGCCAGCAATTTCTATTACCACGGTCTACCAAAATTCTTACAGAGTCGCCTTCAGGTCGTACAAAATAAAATGATTAGATATGTTTTAAACTACTCAAACAGAACACACTTGGTAGCCAACGACTTCAGTGAGGTTAAGTGGATGAGCATTGAAAACAGAATAAAATATCTGGCCGCAAGCCATGTATTTAACTGCATCGATGAACAGGCCCCAGAGTATCTTCAGGTTTTTGAAAGAGTAAATGAATCACACCACTATTACACCAGACACAGTATTAATGCTTTGATTTTACCAAAGGCTGGTTCATATGGTGTGAAGTCCTTCCACTACATAGGTGCCAAAATCTGGAACTCTTTGCCAGATGAGATCCAGACTACGTTCAGTAAATCTCTTTTTAAAGTGAGATGCAAAAAACATTTCATGTCAATCCTCTCTGATCATTACATGTGATGCCATTGGACTCTGGGCAGACTGGGACCACTATGGAAATAAGTTTCTAACTTTTAGTGTATATATCCTGTGTCTGGTTAGATTTCTATTGCATAGCAGTTAATGACACTCCAACTAGTCACCTTTATATATGATATTTTTTTGTATGCCAAATGCTATGTAATACACATTGTACTAGACCGAATAAAATCAAATCATCAAATCAAATTATCACCTTTCACTTATAAAAGTAAACAGATATAGAGCATGGTTTGAACCTTTCTTTAAGTATTACCCGATGTGAAAATGCAGACGAAACGCTCATTTAATTACGACGGAATGCACATACATAGGTAGATACACACACACACTCACACACACATATGTATATATATATATATATATATATATATATATATATATATATATATATATATATATATATATATATATATATATATATATATATAATATATATATATATATATATATATATTTATATATATATATATATATATATATATATATATATATATATATATATATAAATATATACATATATATATATATATATATTATATATATATATATATATATATATATATATATATATATATATATATATATATATATATATATATATATATATATATATATATATGATTCTTCTGGACCTAAGTGCAGCATTTGATACCATCGACCATGATGTGCTGTTTTCTAGAATGGGAAGCACTCTGGGTATAACAGGGCCAGCCCTTGAATGGTTCTGTTCCGCATCACAGGAAATCCTATGGTCTGTACCACAAGGATCAGTGTTGGGCCCTCTGCTCTTCCTGATTTACGTCCTACCCTTAGGAATACTGATACGAAAGCATGGTCTAGAACTCCATGCTTATGCGGATGATACGCAACTCTACATCTCTATCAAACCTATCAATCAGCGTGTAGTGGACGAAGGTGTAGCTAAGTTGGAAAACTGCCTCACTGACATCTATACATGGATGTCTCAAAATAAACTGAAATTGAATGCAGACAAACTGAGGTGCTGGTCATGGGTACCCCACAGATGCGGGCGAAAATCTCCATTCCAAGTATTACCTTAAGTGGTGTAATAGTACCAGTTCTTAATGAACCCGTCGGTAATCTGGGCGCTGTGTTTGATCCGAATACGAATATGTCTGCACATGTATCAAAAGGTATCAAGTCTGCAAATTACCACCTTAGGAACATTGGGAAAATAAGGAAATTTCTCAATACTGATACAACCAAGAGTGCCATCGTCTCACTGGTGACATCACGCCTTGACTATTGTAATGGACTTCTCTGTGGAATTACTGATGAGCTGCTATGCAGGCTCCAGAAAGTCCAAAACAATGCTGCTAGAGTGGTTAGTGGCTCCAAAAAGTATGATCACATTACAGCAGTTCTAATAGATCTTCACTGGCTGCCCATCAGGAAAAGGATTGACTTCAAGATTCTGCTTTTGACTTTCAAATGCATGCAAGGATGTGCCCCTCTATACTTGAGGGAACTGTTAGTCAAACAAGCTAATACAAGGACTCTAAGATCAAACACTAAGAACTTATTACAGATACCACTCACTAATCTGAAAAGGTTCGGTGACAGAGCATTCTGTGCCTATGCACCACGCCTTTGGAATGAGCTCCCTGACAACATCAAGGCTGCTGATAGTGTGCAAAACTTCAAGAAACAGCTGAAAACATTGCTATTTCGAAAGGAGTTTAATTGACTATATAGACCATGACAACTGTCCAATGACTCTAAAGCGCTTTTGAACATTATAGGTGGAAAGGGCGCTATATCAAATATCAATTATTATTATTATTATTATTATTATTATTATTATATATATGACGGTACATGTGTGTACCGAAGAGTAGGTTTTTGCAAGGGCAGTACTACGACACACCACACTTTGTCATTATTTAGCTATATCTGAATATTCATCCTGCTAGTCATCTAGGGGAAAGCTTGTGTACGTTCTTGAATGATTTCGAACAAGGAAGTTCAATGGCAGAAATCCCTCGTGTGTACGTTTTTCTTTTCTTCTGGAGAAAAGTGATACTCTAGATTTTCATTTCATCTTGCAGATACATATTGGTGGTATTGATTTGGCATGGACCCCCAATGCATGTGTGTCACTCAGGCCAGCGTCATTGTGGTGATGAGCATGCAGACGATTGAGAATATGGTGAACGTGATACATTGCCATGTGAGTTAATTCTCAGATGTTGCTGGTTTTTGCGCGTGTGGTTAAGGCGTGGCTGGATGTGGTACGACGGCAAGCTGACAGAACAGGTCTGCTCGTACCCAACTCAGCCATCATTGGGCCATCAAATACAGTCATTAACTCACCACCCCAACCTGCCATGGGACCACCCTAAGTGAACCATGGGGGTAACAAGTGCAGCAGG
>OZ012684.1:93647284-93772284 GCA_963942565.1 Maea johnstoni
GCCCTGACTAACAGGGAAAGCTGCTTTAAAATCCAGTGAATTGATGTGCGTATTTACGGTGGTAGTAATACGATTTACGTGGCTACTCCATTGCAGCCAAGTTTTGTTGAGAGTGTGAAAAATGTCAATTTTCATATGGATATAAAACTATAATTTACGTTATGGACATATGTTATAGTCAAAGATATAGGCGGTATGTAAGGATGGCTAATACTGCGAGATACCCGTCGCACCTAGTTCTGACATAACCCCATGTACTGGATTGTTGGTAAGATATTTGCCGAGTTATTGGTTCGGAATCTGATGATTTTGTCTACATGATGTGTAGTTCATTCTTGCCAAGCCGCTAATCCAGAGATTAACGTAATTATGGATCCGTTGTTCTAAATCCGTGTATTGTCCACTTCATCATATTTGATGTCCACCATGCCACCGTTAACATAAGCATGCGTGTGGTCTAACTCGATGGAACTAATGATGCTTGCTCCACCATTGGCAACAGGCTTCTTTTCCTCTTCCACTGGCGGTTTGTAGATAAATTGTGCAATGAGGAAGATGACGAAGATGAGGGCCTTGATCATCATGCCCAAGGCCACGAGATTGGTGGCGAGTTTATCAGTGTCATAGATCCAGCACGACCCCCTCCGACCACAGTTATCCTGCCACAGCTTGCAGCTCATGTCCATGATAGCCCCGAACAGGATCGGCCCAGGCATGGCACCTGCAATACAAAACATGCAGCTTCAGATAAAACAGACATGGCACCTACAATACAAAACATGCATGGCACAGGCATGGCACCTACAATACAAAACATGCAGCTTCAGATATAACAGGCATGTCACCTACAATACAAAACATGCATGGCCCAGGCATGGCACCTACAATACAAAACATGCAGCTTCAGATATAACAGGCATGTCACCTGCAATACAAAACATGCAGCTTCAGATAAAACAGGCATGGCATCTACAATACAAAACATGCAGCTTCAGATATAACAGGCATGGCATCTACAATACAGAACAAGCAGCTTCAGATAAAACAGGCATGGCACCTACAATACAACACATGCAGCTTGAGATAAAACAGGCATGGCACCTACAATACAAAACATGCAGCTTCAGATAAAACAGGCATGGCATCTACAATACAACACATGCAGCTGCGGATAAAACAGGCATGGCACCTACAATACAACACATGCAGCTTCAGATATAACAGGCATGGCACCTACAATACAAAACATGCAGCTTCAGATATAACAGGCATGACACCTACAATACAAAACATGCAGCTTCAGATAAAACAGGCATGGCACCTACAATACAAAACATGCAGCTTCAGATAAAACAGGCATGTCACCTACAATACAAAACATGCAGCTTCAGATATAACAGGCATGGCACCTGCAACACAAAACATGCAGCTTCAGATAAAACAGGCATGGCACCTACAATACAAAACATGCAGCTTCAGATAAAACAGGCATGACACCTACAATACAAAACATGCAGCTACAGATATAACAGGCATGGCACCTACAATACAAAACATGCAGCTACAGATAAAACAGGCATGGCACCTACAATACAAAACATACAGCTACAGATATAACAGGCATGGCACCTACAATACAAAACATGCAGCTACAGATAAAACAGGCATGGCACCTGCAACACAAAACATGCAGCTACAGATAAAACAGGCATGGCACCTACAATACAAAACATGCAGCTTGAGATAAAACAGGTATGGCATCTACAATACAACACATGCAGCTTCAGATATAACAGGCATGGCATCTACAATACAGAACATGCAGCTTTAGATAAAACAGGCATGGCACCTACAATACAAAACATGCAGCTTCAGATAAAACAGGCATGGCACCTACAATACAAAACATGCAGCTTCAGATAAAACAGGCATGGCACCTGCAATACAAAACATGCAGCTGCGGATAAAACAGGCATGGCACCTACAATACAAAACATGCAGCTTGAGATAAAACAGGCATGGCACCTACAAAACACGCAGCTTCAGATATAACAGGCATGTCACCTACAATACAAAACATGCAGCTGCGGATATAACAGGCATGGCACCTACAATACAAAACATGCAGCTTCAGATATAACAGGCATGGCACCTACAATACAAAACATGCAGCTTCAGATATAACAGGCATGGCACCTACAATACAAAACATGCAGCTTCAGATATAACAGGCATGGCACCTACAACACAAAACATGCAGCTTCAGATATAACAGGCATGGCACCTACAATACAAAACATGCAGCTGCGGATAAAACAGGCATGGCACAGGGATGGCACCTACAATACAAAACATGCAGCTTCAGATATAACAGGCATGGCACCTACAATACAAAACTTGCAGCTTCAGATAAATCAGGCATGACACCTACAATACAAAACATGCAGCTTCAGATAAAACAGGCATGGCATCTGCAATACAAAACATGCAGCTTCAGATAAAACAGGCATGGCACCTGCAACACAAAACATGCAGCTACAGATAAAACAGGCATGGCACCTACAATACAAAACATGCAGCTGCGGATAAAACAGGCATGGCACCTGCAATACAAAACATGCAGCTTCAGATTAAACAGGCATGGCACCAACAATACAAAACATGCAGCTTGAGATAAAACAGGCATGGCACCTACAATACAAAACATGCAGCTGCGGATAAAACAGGCATGGCACAGGGATGGCACCTACAATACAAAACATGCAGCTTCAGATATAACAGGCATGGCACCTACAATACAAAACATGCAGCTTCAGATAAAACAGGCATGGCACCTGCAACACAAAACATGCAGCTACAGATAAAACAGGCATGGCACCTACAATACAAAACATGCAGCTGCGGATAAAACAGGCATGGCACCTGCAATACAAAACATGCAGCTTCAGATTAAACAGGCATGGCACCAACAATACAAAACATGCAGCTTCAGATTAAACAGGCATGGCACCTACAATACAAAACATGCAGCTTCAGATTAAACAGGCATGGCACCTACAATACAAAACATGCAGCTGCGGATAAAACAGGCATGGCACCTACAATACAACACATGCAGCTGCGGATAAAACAGGCATGGCACCTACAATACAAAACATGCAGCTTGAGATAAAACAGGTATGGCATCACAATACAACACATGCAGCTTCAGATATAACAGGCATGGCACCTACAATACAAAACACGCAGCTTCAGATAAAACAGGCATGGCACCTACAATACAAAACATGCAGCTTCAGATTAAACAGGCATGGCACCTACAATACAAAACATGCAGCTTCAGATAAAACAGGCATGACACCTACAATACAAAACATGCAGCTTCAGATGAAACAGGCATGGCACCTGCAATACAAAACATGCAGCTTCAGATGAAACAGGCATGGCACCTACAATACAAAACATGCAGCGTCAGATAAAACAGGCATGTCACCTACAATACAAAACATGCAGCTTCAGATATAACAGGCATGGCACCTACAATACAAAACATGCAGCTGCGGATAAAACAGGCATGGCACCTACAATACAAAACATGCAGCTTAAGATAAAACAGGCATGTCACCTACAATACAAAACATGCAGCTTCAGATATAACAGGCATGGCACCTGCAATACAAAACATGCAGCTTCAGATATAACAGGCATGGCACCTACAATACAAAACATGCAGCTGCGGATAAAACAGGCATGGCACAGGGATGGCACCTACAATACAAAACATGCAGCTTCAGATATAACAGGCATGGCACCTACAATACAAAACTTGCAGCTTCAGATAAATCAGGCATGACACCTACAATACAAAACATGCAGCTTCAGATAAAACAGGCATGGCATCTGCAATACAAAACATGCAGCTTCAGATAAAACAGGCATGGCACCTGCAACACAAAACATGCAGCTACAGATAAAACAGGCATGGCACCTACAATACAAAACATGCAGCTGCGGATAAAACAGGCATGGCACCTGCAATACAAAACATGCAGCTTCAGATTAAACAGGCATGGCACCAACAATACAAAACATGCAGCTTGAGATAAAACAGGCATGGCACCTACAATACAAAACATGCAGCTGCGGATAAAACAGGCATGGCACAGGGATGGCACCTACAATACAAAACATGCAGCTTCAGATATAACAGGCATGGCACCTACAATACAAAACATGCAGCTTCAGATAAAACAGGCATGGCACCTGCAACACAAAACATGCAGCTACAGATAAAACAGGCATGGCACCTACAATACAAAACATGCAGCTGCGGATAAAACAGGCATGGCACCTGCAATACAAAACATGCAGCTTCAGATTAAACAGGCATGGCACCAACAATACAAAACATGCAGCTTCAGATTAAACAGGCATGGCACCTACAATACAAAACATGCAGCTTCAGATTAAACAGGCATGGCACCTACAATACAAAACATGCAGCTGCGGATAAAACAGGCATGGCACCTACAATACAACACATGCAGCTGCGGATAAAACAGGCATGGCACCTACAATACAAAACATGCAGCTTGAGATAAAACAGGTATGGCATCACAATACAACACATGCAGCTTCAGATATAACAGGCATGGCACCTACAATACAAAACACGCAGCTTCAGATAAAACAGGCATGGCACCTACAATACAAAACATGCAGCTTCAGATTAAACAGGCATGGCACCTACAATACAAAACATGCAGCTTCAGATAAAACAGGCATGACACCTACAATACAAAACATGCAGCTTCAGATGAAACAGGCATGGCACCTGCAATACAAAACATGCAGCTTCAGATGAAACAGGCATGGCACCTACAATACAAAACATGCAGCGTCAGATAAAACAGGCATGTCACCTACAATACAAAACATGCAGCTTCAGATATAACAGGCATGGCACCTACAATACAAAACATGCAGCTGCGGATAAAACAGGCATGGCACCTACAATACAAAACATGCAGCTTAAGATAAAACAGGCATGTCACCTACAATACAAAACATGCAGCTTCAGATATAACAGGCATGGCACCTGCAATACAAAACATGCAGCTTCAGATATAACAGGCATGACACCTACAATACAAAACATGCAGCTTGAGATAAAACAGGCATGGCACCTACAATACAAAACATGCAGCTTCAGATGAAACAGGCATGGCACCTACAATACATAACATGCAGCTTCAGATAAAACAGGCATGGCACCTACAATACAAAACATGCAGCTTCAGATGAAACAGGCATGGCACCTACAATACAAAACATGCAGCTTCAGATAAAACAGGCATGGCACCTGCAATACAAAACATGCAGCTTCAGATAAATCAGGCATGACAACTACAATACAAAACATGCAGCTTCAGATAAAACAGGCATGGCACCTGCAATACAAAACATGCAGCTTCAGATAAAACAGGCATGGCACCTGCAAATACAAAACATGCAGCTTCAGATAAAACAGGCATGGCACCTGCAATACAAAACATGCAGCTTCAGATTAAACAGGCATGGCACCAACAATACAAAACATGCAGCTTCAGATAAAACAGGCATGGCACCTACAATACAAAACATGCAGCTTCAGATAAAACAGGCATGGCACCTGCAATACAAAACATGCAGCTTCAGATAAATCAGGCATGGCACCTACAATACAAAACATGCAGCTTCAGATAAAACAGGCATGTCACCTACAATACAAAACATGCAGCTTCAGATAAATCAGGCATGACACCTACAATACAAAACATGCAGCTTCAGATATAACAGGCATGGCACCTACAATACAAAACATGCAGCTTCAGATGAAACAGGCATGGCACCTACAATACAAAACACGCAGCTTCAGATATAACAGGCATGTCACCTACAATACAAAACATGCAGCTGCGGATATAACAGGCATGACACCTACACTACAAAACACGCAGTTTCAGATATAACAGGCATGGCACCTGCAATACAAAACATGCAGCTTCAGATTAAACAGGCATGGCACCAACAATACAAAACATGCAGCTTCAGATAAAACAGGCATGGCACCTACAATACAAAACATGCAGCTTCAGATAAAACAGGCATGGCACCTGCAATACAAAACATGCAGCTTCAGATAAATCAGGCATGGCACCTACAATACAAAACATGCAGCTTCAGATAAAACAGGCATGTCACCTACAATACAAAACATGCAGCTTCAGATAAATCAGGCATGACACCTACAATACAAAACATGCAGCTTCAGATATAACAGGCATGGCACCTACAATACAAAACATGCAGCTTCAGATGAAACAGGCATGGCACCTACAATACAAAACACGCAGCTTCAGATATAACAGGCATGTCACCTACAATACAAAACATGCAGCTGCGGATATAACAGGCATGACACCTACACTACAAAACACGCAGTTTCAGATATAACAGGCATGGCACCTGCAATACAAAACATGCAGCTTCAGATGAAACAGGCATGGCACCTACAATACAAAACATGCAGCGTCAGATAAAACAGGCATGGCACCAACAATACAAAACATGCAGCGTCAGATAAAACAGGCATGGCACCAACAATACAAAACATGCAGCTTGAGATATAACATTAGCCTCCCTGTCCTGAAAAGTTGCTGCATCTTGTGCTTGACCAACTGTATGTTAAATGGTTGAAATAGGGGAATATTGAATAATCGTTCAATACGTTATCTGACCATATAATATGACTTCTCAGCATGCATTATCAGTAATATGTGTCCTTTACAAGTAAGTATTATCTAACGAAGAACCTATCAAATGAGAGTAGAACAGGACAAAAGTATTCAAATTAGGGGGTGTTCACACATAAGAGGTCTTTTGATAATGTAAAAGATTCAAATGCGAAGTTACATTCACAATAGTAGGTGTTCAAATCTACAAGGTGTTCAAAATGAAAGGTTTCACTTTGATTGTATACCAGATATTTAAACTGATAATGATGATGGTTTAAATGCCAACATGAACAAGTACAAAAATGTACGTTTTATGACCCTAAGAATGTTAAGATTAAAAGGCATAATTTTGTTACCAGGATCTTATTCGTGCTATGTGAAACCTATTTTTTTTTTTTTTTAAATGGAAAGGGTCAAATAGGTAGTTGATCTTCTCCATTTGCATTTGCTTCTTACCTAATAATTTCACCACGCACCATTGTATACCCACGGCAAAGGAACGAGTTTTATCTGGCACCACCCTGAAACAAATATACGTCATCAGCAGGCTGCAAATACGGCTCCTTCAAATTACTAACATTAAAACAAACGACAAACCAACTGGTTAGACTATCGTCAACAGTTTAAAGCAAGTGCATACCAATTTTTTAAACTTGTTTAGCCGAATCAGAATGATGCAAAGAATTAATTAGATAGATAGATAGATGGATGGATGGATTGATAGATAGATAGATAGATAAACAAACTGTACCATTACTAACTGTGCGCAATGCACGCTTAATTAAGAGAAAAAATCCTAATGAACATAAAATAGCTGCCACAATATACTATACATTACATCAGCAAGCAGACAGATTACTGATCTTGCTACTTAGGAATAACTTACCTTAGAACCAGTGCGATACCAGGGGTATAGCCAATAAATGTGAAGGCAATGACAAAAAAGAAAATGGGTAGAAATATATACATCTGGAAGCAGGATGACTTGCACTGCCCTCCTAAAGCTGCTACTGTATGGTTCTCGAACTCTTTTTGCAGATTAATGCATGTGCAATTTTCATATTGCTGCAAGGAAAAAAGAAAATTGTGATCATGAAATCTATAATGTACAATGTTTCAGCTGGTAAAAGTCTTATTTTCATTGTTGAAGCGGCATGGAAAGTGTTATTATTGCGCCATCTTTTATTGGATTTGAACACTAGATAGTTAACTCGCCAACTTCTATCTCCTGAAACATAGAGGCGCTTTTGTCTTGTTTTTTTTCACATTTAAAGAAAAATAAATCATAAACGCAAACTAAATCCGATGAATCCAATTTAACGAATGTCACTAAGGTTATGGTGATGGATAATGCACTTGTATATGCCAAGTGATGACACTGATGTAGGCATCAACATAGGTTATACCCGCTCTTGTTTCAATTTCTGACAGTGTTAGGTCTATTCATGACTAACCAGTTGTAAGAGGTGGAGAATCCGCAATATCTGGCGAAAACCATCACCTATCCTCAAGTTAATAGCAACTTTCTCACATACCCAGGCCGGGATTCGAAGCCGCGCAGTGGTGAGAGACAGTAACCAGTCATTGGTAACGTCATAACTACTAAGCCATCAGGGCAGGAAACAAATTAGAATGACAATAGCCTCAATTATGTATTCTGTCTCACCTTGATGCCATTGAGGAGTTTTGAGGTGAAGCAGCCGGCGTGGCAGGGGGAGAAATACTCCATGTCATCCACGCCACACACTGGTTCATAACTACGCGTGGAGCACCCACAGAACTCATTACACGGATGCACTATCTGCGCTTCTTCTAAAAAGATGGACCTGAAAAAATGTCATAAAACACGGTGATGGTATAAGGACATGATCCGGCATACGGATTGTTGCAATTGGCAATGCATATTTCATATTTACACATGTTTAATTACAATGTTCACATTTGAAATAACATGTTTATCTATAAGAATATTGATTTCATTTATTAAACTTTCAAATATATATTATTGTTTATTTTACCATTATCATTGCTGCTGCTATTGTTTTAGTAACACACCCAGGAAAAAATCGACAAAGCACACGAAACCAATTTTCAAAAAGCAGTTTCATCGCACATCTTTTATATTTTTATATATTAGCATGTCAAAGTTATAACAAGAGGTATAATTTAACAAGAATTCCAATGGGATTCAGTGAGATCGAAAATGGAATATTTATTATCAAAATGTGTAATTACTGCAGTGTATCTGATTGGTAAAAAAAAGCTAGATCCCTTTTTCCTCTGCAGTGCACACAAAGCGTATCAAGGTACCTCACCACTAGGAGTAATATCTGAAAACTGTTTGGAGAGGTATTGCGTATCTAAACAAGACTTGTTTTCGAGAAATTAGTCCGTCATGAATACATATCCATATGTTTCTGATCGTGTGGACGCTTTAGGTACGAAACGGTCAACCAAGCTGTAGGGATTACATAGTTGCTCTTACTTGTTCATGTAAAGGTTGTTTACTCCAGCTATGACTCGCTGTAGGGATTACATAGTTGCTCTTACTTGTCCATGTAAAGGTTGTTCACTCCGGATATGACTCGCTGTAGGGATTACATAGTTGCTCTTACCTGTTCATGTAAAGGTTGTTTACTCCGGCTATGACTAGCTGTAGGGATTACATAGTTGCTCTTACTTGTTCATGTAAAGGTTGTTTACTCCGGCTATGACTAGCTGTAGGGATTACATAGTTGCTCTTACTTGTTCATGTAAAGGTTGTTTACTCCGGCTATGACTAGCTGTAGGGATTACATAGTTGCTCTTACCTGTTCATGTAAAGGTTGTTTACTCCGGCTATGACTAGCTGTAGGGATTACATAGTTGCTCTTACTTGTTCATGTAAAGGTTGTTTACTCCGGCTATGACTAGCTGTAGGGATTACATAGTTGCTCATACCTGTTCATGTAAAGGTTGTTTACTCCGGCTATGACTAGCTGTAGGGATTACATAGTTGCTCATACCTGTTCATGTAAAGGTTGTTTACTCCGGCTATGACTCGCTGTAGGGATTACATAGTTGCTCATACCTGTTCATGTAAAGGTTGTTTACTCCGGCTATGACTTTGGGTTCGCAGCGTATGAAGAAGCTGGCGCAGACGGCCACGCTGAGCAAGGCCACCACCATTGCCTGTCGCAGCATACCCAGCACCTTGAAGCCGAATCTCTGAGGTATCCATCCGCCAAGGATCTGGCCCAGAACAGCGCCAGGGATGGCGATCATGCCTGACAAACAGAACAATCAGCAATAAGGGTAACGTGGTGCACATAACTCATAGAAACTACTGTGGCCTATAGTATACACCCCGTAAAAGAAATAACGAGTTCATGCCACTGTTACTACTATACTACGACTGCGACTACTACTATTACTACTACATCTGCTGCTGCTGCTACGACTACCACTACTAAGTCTACTACTATCACTCATACACATACATACATACATACATACATACATACATACATACATACATACATACATACACATACATACATACATACATACATAAACACATACAAACATACATGCAGACATACAAACATACATACATACATACATAATAAACTATTTTCATAGCTTAATAGCAAGACATCTGATTAAAAAGTTAAACTATCGCAAGAGATCATCTGAAAGAGAAGCCATCGGCAGAGTCTACCTGTTTAACGAGCCCACCTGCGTACGAAACTGCTCACAATATCCTGCATTTGACAAAACATTACATAGCACCTGTTAGTAAGACCATTTTAGTCATCCCATCAACACACTGTCCTATTAGTCTGGCGGCCAAATCAAAAAATGTGACTTTTGATGGCAAAATTTGTTACAAGCTGCCATCCATGCTAAATCATATCTTCATGAGGTGGGCAATATGGTATGGGTGGATGGCGGGATTTCTTTTGTCGTTTAAGGTGTTTTTGGGGCAAAAAATGCAAAAAATGAACAAAAATGAGTGATTTTTGTAATTTACGCCAAACAAATATTTATTGTCGACCTTAGCTCATGAAAGTTTGTACATATATGCTTGAGGACATACTCTTTGAGATGGTTGAATTAGATTTAACAAAATATTAAGCGTTAACCTAAAAACTGATTTAATCTGGCAAAAAATGGCTGAAAACAGTATTTTTTCAAGATTTACGTTAAAGAAAAACGTCCATAAAATTCCCTTGGAAAGAGCTAGGATTATGAAACTTGGCCAAAAATATCCCGGATGTGTCCCAATAAGAATATGATATTGGTATACTGTGTATGTGACCTAATGATCCTGAAGTGGGGTTGTTGAATTTGAGATATACACAATTAATGAACATTGGCGCCATACCGTATATTACACTTATTACAATAGTATGTCATAATACATGACCCTCATTGATAGAGAGTTTGTGATATAAGGTTAGCAGCAATGGTTCATATGTTTTATGGGTGGATGGCAGGATTTATTTTGTCGTTTAAGGTGTTTTTGGGGCAAAAATTAGATAAATTGAGTGAAAAAAGTAATTTATATCAAAGAAATATTTGTTGTCCACCTAGGCTCATGAAAAATTGTACATATATACTAGAGAACATGTTATTTAAGATACCTGGGTTAGGTTCAACAAAAACTAATGTTTTATCCTAAAAATGGCTAAAATCTGGCCGAAAAATGGATAAAAACGGTCATTTTTCAAGATTTTTGTCTACAGAAAAACGTTAATTTAATCATCATGCAAAGAGCTAGGAACATGAAACTAGGTCCAAAATATTCCTGAAGGGTTCCAAATAAGATGCTTTATAGCGTGTGTGCTTATTTCACCAAATAATTATGCAGAAGTTTGTTCAACTCGGAAGATGCAAAAATAAGCATGTGTAGCATATGTTAAACATACTGTTTGCTATTGATACTGAATGATAATATTATTGATTGGACATTTTTCTAATGGAATATCAAGCCTAGTCTGATAAATTTGGTGATGGCAGGAGTAGTGTCTAAGTATAGGTGGCAGCACCAAGATTTTTGATTTTGTTAGCTTCAAGACAGAGGTCCTGAGAGGGAGCTACTGCAGATGTTGTGGAAGTTCATAATATCTAGGGCTTGCTCTTGAACCCAAAGGGGAGGCTCTGTTTTAAATTACCTCAGAGATCTGATGGACTTTCACTCTCAAGGGTTTAGCTAACTCCAAGTACCACCTCAGTGTCAGGGCAATGAACTTGGTTGTATGGTGAGAATTCTTTAAAGGGCAAATGCACCATCATAATGATTTAGGTTCAAAATGTGCCTATACGTGTCACCTTTCAAATAAGACCACCCGCAAGTCTGTCCTCCTCAGCACTCCTCAGATATGGCTTATGAAAGTGAGCAAAAAACAGGCCTGAGTATAGGCATGGACATGTAAAGGCACATTTTGAACCTAAATCATCAAGATGGTGCATTTGCCCTTTAAGGCTGGATAAAAACACCGAGTTAGGTGTGAAAGAAGCCGATTGATTCTTATCTAATAGGAGGAATGGGAGGAAGCGAACTCCTCCATTCTCCCACCATAGATGACCAATATCCAATTTGCTAAATACTTATAAAATAACTATGTAATAATTCTATTTCATCATGCATTTGTGATCTTATTGACTGTTGGATATTTTTATTGGAGCATATCAAACATGTCTATAAGGTGAATGAAGAATCCCTGGAAATTTAGTTTCTGAAATCATTTTACCTGTAATATATCATTTAGATGACTGGCTTTGTATAGAACAGTCTCATAAGAGTCTTCCATATGACTATATTCAATCTTTGAGTGATGTAACAAAATTTTGTTCTCTGAGAAATGTTTCAAGTATTGAATCCTTCCCCTTCTCCACTTATGACAAAAGTTTCCTGTCTGCAACAGTGTATAAGTTCCATCTGAAACACTGAATAAATTCCTCCAAAAATTTATGAAGGTGATCAAATTTTGAAATATATGCATGAATAGAGACTTCGGGACCTGGGCTACATTGACCATATGCTATACTTCAATTTTCTTCTTTACTTGAAGAAGGATTTGTTTCTGTGAAGGTATCTAAAATCTCTGTTGAAGAGCTTTCCTGTCCACCACAGATATAAATTCTACTATTTTAAAATCTACTATTTTACTTAAGTCTGGAACAAATAGGGTTCAGATGTGATATTTCTATAAGATACAACAGCCAAATGAGGCAGCAAGTTTTCCTGAATTTGAAAAAAGAAATTGAATTCAATATTCTAAAATTCTGTCCCCAACAATTTGAATAGCTTAATATGGCCCATTACAACCATGAACATGCATGTACTTATTGAAATAAATGCCTTAAAAAGTCACTGAATTCATACTGGAGTGAAAACAATTCAATGATATGTTTGAAAATATAATTTTGAAGGGTAACAAAAACATTTAAGTGTCCTGATGGGTGATTTTTGAGGGATTGGGTGTCCAACTCTGGGTGAGATGCACTGCAGGCCAGCTTAATTAAACTCTACTTTAAAACTGTGTGAATGTTTTAAAAAGGTAGTTTGGTGCTATGACACATTTGAATAATTGTACCTTACTCGAAATCACCTATGAGTTAGAACTTCAGATACTCTTTTTTCAAACCATTGTGCACAACTTGTCTAATTCTAAATATGGAAACTATGTTTACTTAATACTTAAAGATAAGATAAGAAACTAGTCCATTTAAAGAATATTCAAGACATCTATAGGCTTGAACCAGTCAATTAAGCAAATATGTGATTCCGTAACTGTTATGGAATCACCAACTTTAACCCCCACAAAACACTGTTTGAAAATCTATTTTTCAAAAGTGTGGCCCTCATAGTTAAATTAGTGTTAAAATGCTTTTCTCTATGAAGTTTCATGGTAATGACCCAATCTGAACATTTTCAAAAGTAAAAGAAAATGATATTTTTTATTGTTACATACTCACATGTTACGGAATCACAGATCACCATATTTTAAAATTCATGAAAAACACCCCAAAACATAATATTCAATTCTATTTATATTGGCACAAACTTCACAGGTCTAATTGTATCATCTAAAACAATATTGAAGTTCAAAATACGGTTTTACAAGAAAATATGGTGGTTTTAACATTTAGTGAAATGTTACTGTCAGAAAGGCGTTGAACAAACAAAAAAACACCCTGCAGTAAAATGTTTATAACTTTTTCATAAATTAGGATACAGTAAATCTGACCAAAGATCCAAAAATTTCAGACTTCTAGCTTTCCAAATATGTAAGATATATATTGCTACTATAACGTATATTTTTTGTCTTAGATGCTAACTTCAACTTGACCTAGCCCATATGCTATACATCCTGACTTTTGCAATTCCAAGTTGAACAAACTTCTGCATAATTATTTGGTGAAATATAGACACATCCTATAAAGTAACTTTTTTGAAACCCTTCAGGAATATTTTGTACTTAGTTTCATGTTCCTAGCTCTTTGCATGATGATTAAATTATCGTTTTTTCTGTATACAAGAAAAAATGAAAAATGACCGTTTTTAGCCATTTTTTGGCCAGATTCCATCCATTTTAGGATAACGCTTCAGTTTTTGTTAAAGCTAAGGCAAGTTTATTAAAGAACATTTTCCCTAGCATATATGTACAAATTGGCATGAGCCTAGGTGGACAACAAGTATTTTTTTGACATAAATTACTTTTTTCACTCAATTTATCTAATTTTTGCCCCAAAAACACCTTAAACGACAAAATAAATCCTGCCATCCACCCATACAATATATGAAACATTGCTGCTAACCTTATATTACAAGTTCTCTATCAATGAGGGTCATGTATTATGACATACTATTGTAATAAGTGTAATATACGGCATGGCGCCAATGTTCATTAATTGTGTATATCTCAAATTCAACAACCCCACTTCAGGATCATTAGTCCACATAAACAGTATACCAATATCATATTCTTATTGGGACACATCAGGGATATTTTTGGCTAAGTTTCATAATCCTAGCTCTTTCCAAGGGAATTTTATGGACGTTTTTTTTAACGTAAATCTTGAAAAAATACTGTTTTCAGCCATTTTTTGCCATATTATATCAGTTTCTAGGTTAACGCTTAATATTTTGTTAAATCTAATTCAACCATCTCAAAGAGTATGTCCTCAAGCATATATGTACAAACTTTCATGAGCTTAGGTCGACAATAAATATTTTTTTGACGTAAACTACAAAAATCACTCATTTTAGTTCATTTTTTGCATTTTTTGCCCCCAAAACACCTTAAACGACAAAAGAAATCCCGCCATCCACCCATACCATATGGCCCATCTTCTGAAGATATGATTTAGCATGGATGGCAGCTTGTAACAAATTTTGCCATCAAAACCATTTTCTAGAGGCTTTTTTGGATTTGGCCGCCAGACTATATTAGGTTTGACTGTAAACTTTATATTGAAATCTTACCTATATACGAAATACGTAACGGAGAGCATACATGTACGTACCCGCGAACGTGGCCGCATCCCCCGACGTTTGTCTGAACTGGTTCTGCAGCAGTTTTGACATAAAGGACATGAAGCCGCTGATAAGAATGGCCTCCAGGGCTCCGCCAAGGATGATGAGGATGTAGGTGGGGTTTTTGAGGATAATGGCCAGAGCTTTGGGCATTTCTCTGATGGACGTAAACTCTGCTTCATTGCATGACTCTTTTCCTCTGGCCACAGAGTGCGCCTGGGACACCCTCTCCGCCTTGACCAGCCGCGCAGCTACAGTGAGTCAGACAGAGAGACAACATGTGAGGAGGGGAGACTGATGGGAAAGGCAAGAAACGTATTTCAACATTCATACATTAAGTAATTTAATTATTCAGTAGTTGTGCGAATTGTGTAATTGTCATATTACAGCAAATACACATACTGCTACTACTTTCCTGTTAAGTAGTTTATTTGGCGCACAAAGGTAGTTATATCGGCATTTTTCTATATACTGGTTATACTAAAATGATAAATGTCCCAAGGACAAAGAGTGGGAAAAGATCTAAGGTGAAAGCAAATGGTGATAAGCAGATTATTTAGTTAGAAAATTCAAATGTAGAGCATGATACACATGGTCTGACGCATGTGGAAATATTTATGAAATATTCATTGAAAGTTGTTATCCCTGTTGATAATACTTCTCAGATTATTTTCGAAAGGTATCCTGATTCATAAGAATTTTAAAGATTGTCTCTATGCCTCAGGTGAAAATGGGTGAAAGTGTGTATGTATATTTATTGACTAATTTTCATTACAAAATTAACATATACAAATTAAAAAAAATGGATAATGTTACAAAAAAGAAGGAAAGTTACAAAATGTGATGTTAATTGTCAATTCAAATTCATTTGGATTTAAAGCAAGCACTGTATTGTGTTACCTGGTAGTTCTTTGGGGTAGCAGGACATGAAGAAGCTGACTGTCAGGTAGAGAGTGCCCCCTATTATCAGCCCTATCCACCAGGCGCCCACCCAGCGAGGGTCGTCAGGGGTCAGCAGAACCCTGCAGCACACAAATCAAACATCTATACGGCTTTCTTACTGTAGAACCGGGCACAGGACACTGCACATAGGCTTAAAATGTTACATGCGATTTAGTTAGTAAAGCTTATCAAATGAAAAGCCATATTGGATATATAGATAAATACAGTATCTGAACACAATTAAACACCAGTTTTGAATGATCATAATCAATTTATTAAATGAAACATCTTTAGTTGCCTATAACTAAAATTAAATGCGGTTTATCGTCATTTGTTTAGCATTTAAAGCTCAATCGTGATTATCCTGCAAATCACAAACATTAAGATGAAATCCATTGCAGCGGTGAGACTCGGTGGGAGCAGGGTTTGTGCAATACATTGGACCGCTCAAACGTTGAAATTGCCCTTCCTGTTGCATCAACGAGATATACACATCAATCACGTCGGTGATTTATTGAGTCCACGTGTATATTTGAACCCAGGACCTGTATGTATTGCAGTAGTAGAAACCCGCAATCAGCCATTTTGCAAAGCATTGGACCACTCGGCAGTGGGGGAGACCCATCCCGTTCTATTTGATCTGCTGTAAGCGACACGTCAGTGTACACACCAATCAACTCGACCAATTGACTGGCTAATAATGTTGACTCTATGTTTATAATACACGATGAGAACCAGCAACCCACAACTTACTTTGATAGATCTACACGGCCGACATCTACGTAGACGTTGAGAAGTCTCCCTCCCAGTACATAACCCACGGCCGGCCCTATAGCGTGCATGCCATGCATAATACCTGCAGCGATGATAGAAAAACATGATGGAAAACGGCAACACATACCATGGTAATAACGATATTGATTGTTAATGCAACACTATATAATACTGAACGATACAATACTATGGAATGGAGTACAATGCCATAGAATGAGTGTTTATGTAAGATGGCAACACTTAGCAAAGTGATTATACAGCTTTTAATACTATACTATACACAGCATTCTTATTTCCAATCATCTTAAACTGCGGGCTTGGCTACGCTGATTTTTTCCAGTCAGGGATGCACCCGAACAGGATGGGCGTTTAATGAGGATGAAAAAACTTCAACACGACGAACACGGTATCCAAACAGAGATTTAACAGACATGGCCGTCCCGTCCAAAAATACAAAACCAATTGTACCGATGGTGCTGCCACCTTTAGGACTCTAGTGTAAGCTTGTACTTACCAACATAAAGAGGGGCATCTCTTGTGCTGACGTTCTCGTCCAGAAATACAGTGCCAATAGTAAAGATGGTGCTGCCACCTTTAGGACTCTAGTGTAAGCTTGTACTTACCTACATAAAGAGGGGCATCTCTTGTGCTGACGTTCTCGTCCAGAAATACAGTGCCAATAGTAAAGATGGTGCTGCCACCTATCGATGCTACGGCGTTGCCGAATACAAACAGCCACACAAAGTGGCGGAGATTGGACTGCACATTTTCAACATCGCATCCATCCGTTGCGTTACCTTATAATATATAAGGAGCAGTAAGGTATTGATAAGAGTTGAGAAATGAGAAGAATAGTATGATGTTTTTGGGAAATTTGTAACATTTTACCTTCTAATTTCAAAGCATTATTATATTGACAGATGATGGATCAACGTACATACACATATCTAGTTATATTGGCTGATTGCATGATTGTTGACGAAATACCAGATAAATCATCTTGGAATACTTATAAAGTCAAAGCATCCCATACCCTCAATAACACCTCTAGCTATATTGGCTAATTACACGACGAAATACAAAACAAATCATCATTTGTCCTAATATCCTGGAATAATACTTAAGACGTCAAAGCATCCCATACCTCCAATATTGGCTAATTGCATGAATGTGGATGAAATCCCACCTTGATATCTTGGAATAATTATGAAGTCATAGCATCCCATATCTCAAATAACATATCTAGATATACTGCTGATTGCATAATTGTTTGACGCATTACCACAACATTCACCATTTATATAATTAAATATTTGAATACTTATGAAGTCAAGCCATCCCCTACCTCCAATGACACAGGTGTCAGATATACTCTTGCCTAGCTGGTAGGGGCCGACGGCCCAGTGCGGTATTGTCATGATGAAGGAGCCGGCGCTGAGCAGTAGGGGCGAGAAGGTGAGGATGCGCGGCTTGTGGGCGTTGGTGGCGTAGTAGGTGACGGGTATACAGGCCAGGGCAGCGATCACCTCGTACGACGCGGGCACCAGGGCGGCCAGGGTGCTCGGGAGGTCATACCTGCGCTCTATGGCTGCGATCATCACATTGGCAATACCTGACATAGTGAAACCTACAAAAACAAAGCATGCACCACACGTGCAATTTAGTGTATGTTTATTGCTTTTTTGTCCTACAAAATCGGACTGTAAATAGACACTAACATATTAAAAAATAAACGAAAGGGATATTCTTTATCAACTTTATGGGCATCTGATTTCAATATCCCCAAAACAATTCTACCCTTAGAAGCAACTTTTTCAATCAAAAAAGTTTTATTTCCTAGAAGGTTGCAAATCATGTATGTGTTCATTATGTTGAGATTCAATTGCTTACCTTATGTTTTAAATGTTACGACTTATCGATCAAGAAATGATACTTGAAATGTCACAAGCATACAGACACACGCAGCTGCAGAAAAAGTACATCTGTACCTCCTGACGGTGAACCAGAGTACATATTGTTGGTGTCGACCAACACAATATAGATCCCTTTCTTTAATCCACCTACATCTAGGATGTACGCACAGTTATCACAAAACAACAAATAGAATAATATTTGAAAATGAGGAGCTGCTTAATGCAACAGAAACAAAAACTCTCTTAAATATTTTTCAAATTATTGCTTTTTGTCATGAGATACCATTATGTGTCAAACCCTTTTACAACGGGAGCGTACAAATGATCTGACAAATGTGACAAATGTGTAAATATATTTTTAACAAAACATTACTTTGGGGAAAACATATGATCGAAAGCTGTTTTTCTTGTTTTATATACAATCCCATTTTCAACGTTTTTCAAGTACAGCTCTTATTGATGAGTTATGTTTATATTTGTAAGTCCATTTGAAATTCCAAGATGCAAAATGGTTAGAATAGTTCTCACCTTGCACTATGACGAGCCAGCAGAGTAGAAGGAGGAAGACTTTAGGGTTGTTGCACGCCTGCAACCACTGGGGGCGCCACCCTCGCCAGCCACACGTCATGGTCTCCTCCTCCTCCTCCTCTTCCTCCTTCACCATCCCACCACCATTGGCGACAACAACCGCTCCATTCTGCTGCTGCTGCTGCTGCTGCTTCAGCGTAGTCTCAGGCTTGCCGTTCATAGCTGCTATGGCCAACTCCCGCCGCACACACTCAGCTTACTAGCGATGGAACAAAGGACTCTCACACAAACTCCTGCTGGCTAATTGAAAAAACAACAACATTAACTCACTTAAAGGCGATCTAAGTGTTAAAAGGGTCTAGGTTTTTTTCAAGAGAGACATCGACTCGTCCGTAATTCAGAAAACAGCCAGTCAGACACTTTAATGGTTGTTAAATCTGGATCTATATATCATTGATGACATACGAAGCGTATTGATGTACTTAGATAATACATTAATTGCACTTCAGGTTATGGATAAACTTATTACAGTTTGTTAATGTATCGTAAAGTATCACACTGGATACCACAGGGATGTCTCTCGAGCGGAGTGGTCTAATGCAGTGCAATTCGACTGCGATTTGGGCTTAGTTATTGAAAATGTAAAGTTTAATAAAAAAAAAGAGTTTTCAAACCACACGCAGCTTTCATTTAAGATGATAAATTGCATTTATTTAAACAGAGTTATGCGAGAGCTAACTGGAATGATCCACGTAGGGAAAGCCTTGAGAGGAAATGATATAAACGTTTCTTTGAATATCATAGATGGAAAGGGGCCAATAGAAAGTATTATAATTATTATTATTATTATTATTATTATTATTATTATTATTATTATAATTATTATTATTATTATTATTATTATTATTATTATTATTATTATTATCATTATTATTATTATTATTATTATTATTATTATTATTATTATTATTGTAGTTGTAGTAGTGGTGGTGGTAATAGTAGTAGTAGTAGTAGTAGTAGTAGTAGTAGTAGTAGTGTGTAGTAGTAGTTGTAGTTGTTGCTGTAGTAGTAGTTGTAGTAGTAGTAGTAGTAGTAGTAGTAGTAGTAGTAGTAGTAGTAGTAGTAGTAGTAGTAGTGGAAGTTGTTGTTGTAGTAGTAGTAGTATTTATAGTAATATTTATTGTAGTGGTAGTATCAATATCAGTATCATTCTTTACAGTATATTCTTGTAATACTCTATTCTTATGGAGGTCATGCCTTAGGTGCAGGTATAGTGCAAGAAACACGTTATGTGATGGGTCAGCGCCACCTGCCCTTGTTAT
Source organism: Maea johnstoni (assembly GCA_963942565.1). Taxonomy (NCBI): domain Eukaryota; kingdom Metazoa; phylum Annelida; class Polychaeta; order Spionida; family Magelonidae; genus Maea; species Maea johnstoni. The sequence goes on from OZ012684.1 coordinate 93,668,064, forward strand.
CATGGGTCCATTCGCCACTCGTCTTGCCAACACAGATATTTACAGAAACTCGACTTATTTATTATCAGCTTAAACTGACACACATGTTAGAAATATATAGATCATATTCAGATGTTTATTGTAATCCAATTATTCTATAATATAACCGTATCACTGGGTGAAAGATGTGTGTCGCACCACGGAAGTGCAAATCAGAATGCATTTGACGTTGCTTTGATCATATGTGGTTTTGACCTGAATAATGTGTGTAGATATTTAATAAGACTAATAAACTAGGCGAGTAGATAGCACGGATCTCAAAAATACTCTTTTAAAAAATAAATGTCACAGTTTAAGCTTGTAATTTCCATTGCCGAAGTGATAAATGTTGTCAAAAAAATCCAACTGTTTGTAGAAAAGGTCGCCTTCGCTCGTAATGGACTGACCTGTTGACCTAGATGAGGAGATTTAGCGCTAGGTACGATAAGTAATCAGGTAGGGATCGAGTACAGAAGGTCATTTATCATACCATCGAACGATATTTACATGTGTCTATCAAACAACAACACAAGTTGCTACGACGACGGTACATGGTTAGGTAATATTTGAAAGTGAATTTGAAATAAGAGAGGAGCATTCTTATAAACATATACGTACATACACACGTATATATATATATATATATATATATATATATATATATATATATATATATATATATATATACATATATATATATATATATATATATATATATATATATATATATATATATATATATATATATATATATATATATATGTGTCTGTATATACTAGTATATATATATATATATATATATATATATATATATATATATATATATATATATATATATATATATATATATATATATATATATATATATATATATACTGTAAAGTTCGAAATATTAGCGTGGAACTATTATTGGCGACATTAGCGAGTGGGTCAGATTCGCTAATATTACGATCCGGTAATATTTGTTCCATTTTTCAACGATTTTTTTCAACAGAAATTTGACTAGAAACGGTGATCGATAGATGTGGGTACGCTGGCCGTATTTATTAGTTTTCAAAGCGTCCATAGATGGCGCCACGCGTGTGACGATTTTGACCCATTCAACATCGTTTTGGTCTTGTGAAATTTTAAAATGAAAGATAAAAGATACTTGAAATAGAGAAAAAAATTTAAAAAAATTGAAATTAAATTGGAAAAAATAAAACTTATGAAAGATCAGCTACAATAGGGAATGTTTCATGCAACAAAGGCTTTTTTTAGCTATATAGGCAGAGAACTGAACATCAAGAAAAACGAATGTGGAGTGATTTTCAAAAATAACAAGTGGTAAGAGCAAAAAGCAAACTTAGATTTAGCCTGGACATATGCATTTAAAAAACTCCCTGCCCATGACTTTTCTCCTTTCGAAAGGGCAAATTATTTCTGTGTTTGGAGGCCATGTGCACCAGGGTGGATCAAGGCACGTCCGCCCAAATAACGCGCCACCTTTTGACCGTTTATCAAACCAGGTCTAGTTTGAATATCTGTCGGCAGATGGCGCTTTTCGAGATGGTTCAGACGCTAATATTACAATTCGCTAACATGGAAAAATGGACCAATTCGCTAAATTTAAGCACGCTAATATTTCGAACTTTACAGTATATATATATATATATATATATATATATATATATATATATATATATATATATATATATATATATATATATATATATATATATATACATGTGTGTGTGTATGTGTGTGTAAGTATGGGTATGTGTGTGTGTGATTTAGTTATGTATGAGAGAGAGAGAGAGAGAGAGAGAAGGAGAGAGAGAGAGAGAGAGAGAGAGAGAGAGAGAGAGAGAGAGAGAGAGAGAGTGGTGGGTGGGAAAAGAGACCATGTGTTTGCCATTTAAATCACAACTGCTGTGATCTCGCAGCATGCATCCAACGTGATTTCATAAAGAATACCACAATAATCAAACCAATAATGATCCCAATCTCTAGGTGAGATTTAATAACATTTGCTTTAGACTATTGTCCGTCTTTTTTCGCTGATCCACAGCGTTAGAATTGTAGTTTAATGCCAATCACTGAGGTTATAGTGTTGGTGTGTGTTTTGACCACTCAAGGTGGGGAAGACTAAATGTGCCATTTCTATTACAAGAGTAACGCTCTCTCCGTTTGTGTCCCAAGCAAAATCAAAGTCATCCCCATTTTAATCTAAGTATACCAGATCATCAATTAACACGTGCATTGTTTACTCAATCTCCGTTGTTAACTCACACAGAGCGTTAGCACCGTCGCAATGCCAGTCACTGGAGAGCACCAATGACATACAGACCAAACTTAGGTACGTGTGTACTACTACAGCCCGTCAGACATGCATTGTAACCTATTCACCATATACACACATACTGCTAGAATTAAACAGCAATCTCCATATATATCCATATTATGAACTTACCAATAACTAGCTATTAAAGAGAAACTACTTGAATGTTAAGAAACGTACTAACCTTCTCAGCTCCTATCCAGCCATCGGTAAATTTCTTATCTTCTCCACCGCTATGTCTGCTTGTTGGTCAAAGGCTAAACCAAGATAGTGGGGTACAATCGTGGATAACATCACCATATTCTCACCTAGCACAGTTGCGCATGTTTTGCATCGGAACATGTATCGCCAGTGCATCGCCAGTGCATTTTAGACTTTACAACTATACATCATTGCTATTTCCTTGTTAGCAAGAGTAATATCTGTTTGATTGCAAACGCACCCATAAGTGTGAACACCCAAGCACGCTTATTAAATAGCTAACCCTGCAGTTGTCGTCTGGACCTGTCAAACCTTTGAGTATACCTTCGCAAAATTCCCTCAAAATATTTGATGGATATTTTAACTTGGTTTTTGGTTCTCCCCACAAATGTTTTCTCAGCGACATATATTTCAGAATTATATCACCAGAATAGACTGATATTGGGTCCCATAGTCGCGAAAGGGTGAAGTGACTACCAGGTGTGTTTACTGCAAATCTGCACATCTGAATGCAATGCTTCATTTTGTGAAGTCAAGATAGCAAATATTTTGCAAAACCCAAAAGTAATTGCAACAGAAATGAACCCGCTTGTATCAGGTATGGTTAGGGCTACCTCATGCCAGAAATAAGTCCCCCGAAATTGCACGAGTGGAATTTTGGTCTTTGGGGCATTTTCACTCAGAAATGACCAAAAACATGCAATTTTTGGTATTTCGCCATAGATTGTTCATTTTGAGATGTTGAAACACCAAAGTTTACTAGAATATACATCAAACAGTGCTTGTTAAGACTATATAAAAAAATCTCAAAAGGCCACCTAGTGACCATTATTCCAAATAAAAGATAAAAAAATGGCTGAAATCGTTCACTTCTTCACATTTCTCTTACAGTTATTACAGGTATGTGTGAAGCATAAATAGGACTCTAAACATAGGTATTCCGGGATTCCACCCATGTCTGTAGGCTTTTTATCAAAACGGGTAAAAATCATGAGTAAAAGTAGGAATATGTAGATAAAGAGTCATTGTGCTAACCCTTCCAATGCTGAGGCTACCTTACTCCAAAGCACAAGAACGCAATGATTTTTGAAAAACATCTAAACCCTGTCATGTTGGTGTTCATTGGGTAGCTTTTGCTGAGAACCCATGTGCCGGGGTTTCAGAAATTTTGTAGGTTTTTGGCATAATTTTGTATTGGCCAAATTAGCCGCCAGCAGCATAATGGTTAACACTTTTATCTCTCAAATGCTCAATTTGGGGAATGGCCCAGTCAAAAGAGCTGTTATTTTCCGGAACATAAAAGTTATTGCAAACGAAATGAAACCAACTGGTTTAGTTTGAGGTAGGTCAACTCAATGCTCGGGAGAAAATTAGTGGCACCAAATATGAATTTTCTCTTTGACGGGGTGGGTGGCATATCTGTAATGTGGTCTCAGAGTAGATGTACAATTTTTTCTTTGTATCTAGGGCAACTAAGATTAAAAATCAAGAGTTTGCTTGTTGAAGGATTTCATTATTATGCTTTGTCATTGTTCTTCAACAATGAAAAATGACCACTTTGTGGTAAAATTGTTCGGCACTAAATGGCCTTTTTGTGCCAATGTGCTTTTAAAGCCTCATTCACTCACTTCAATATTCGATGTTGATAAGTCGACATTTCCAGATGAGCCCTGTAGTTTAGAATACCTTCATGGAACTCATGTTGACTGAGCCCCAGCTGCCCCACCAACTTGAGTTTAGGCCGATGCTTCAACATACGGGAAAGGTGGTCACATGGGTGAACAGACGGCTTCTGGCGTCTGGCCGTACCAATGAAATGGGAAACATATTAACTGGCTGGATCTCCAGCCGGTAAGGCTAACCCTCCAGCATTTCCTAGGTCAGGTATGGAACCAAGTGATCAAAGCCCTCTCAGAGACAGACAACTCCACCACAATGTCCTACATCAGCAAGCAGTACAGGACCCATTCCTAGATCCTGTGGCTGCTTGTCATAGAGCTGTAGGACTGGTGGGATCAGCACTACTTAATCTAAATGGCAGTTCACCTGCAGGGGACGCACAGCGTTCTGGTATTGCATGACTGATTGGTCAGTTTTTTGGAACTTTGATTTTCGTCATTTTTTCTGCCATATTGCGGCTAATTTGTGACTAGCCTGTTGTAATTTGTCAATGGCAACGCCTTAGACTACACGGCCACCAGGGCATATACCTCATTGCCACTCAAAGGAAGAGGAAACTCCTAGTGTTCTTCTCCCTGTACAGGGAGCTGGAATCGAGCAAGGTAAATGCCCTTAGTCAGAACGGGGGACGCCCTACTCAGGTATGCCTACCCACACATTGCCCTACTCCCAAGGGTTTTGAGAATACAATCCAAATCCAAGATGCTGGTGGATCTCCCAGGAGGCTGCCAGAATGGTGGAACCTCCTAGAGAAACGAGGCAGTTCTACCCGTAGCCCAGCAAGCTCTGGCTGGTTGCATAGAAACTATCCGCCAATATGTCCATACATAGTAGGGCCTTTTTTCATGCGGTTGGACCCCTATTCCGCTTCCTTTCAGACCTATGCCAAGATGTCTAGGTTATCGCACTGCTATTTGGGCAATCAATCGGTCTCCAATCACCCAGTACTGCACCCCCTCAGGAATGGGATCTTTAACTTGAAGGCTGTGGCCAAAGAGTTGAGACCTACCTGCGACTTCCGGAAGGTACTAGAGCATCTGTCTCAGGCCCCTTTTGAGCCTGTTGTCATGGCCTGCCTGCACCACCTGTTGGCCAAGACGACCTTTCTCATTCAATTTACGTTTGTACAAAAAGGAAATCGGTTCTTTCCAGTATTTGTGCTTGACAAGAACCAGACACCGGCCTTTACACTTGGGTCGGTGTTTCTGGCTAACCTGTCGGAACACTCTCTGCACACCAATGGACATTGCCCTAATCACGCCATTAAATGGTACTTGGAGCAAACCAAGACCATGCATTGGCGGATATAGGAATGCTTTATTCATCTCCTCAAAAGAGTCCTACCACAAGGTATGCAGGCCTCCTCGAGGTTGACTGGAGTCTCCTTCCCTGACATCATGGATGTGGAGGCCTGAACACTGAGGTTTAACCTCAAGGAGGTCCCGAATCTAAAAGGGAAGTTTGGCGAGGCCATTCCTATGGCTGCGAGCTCTTCACACTCATAACTTGACCACCACATATGTTTAGTTGCAGTGGGACACTGCTTTAAGATATGAGCAGGTAATGTATATCGAAATAATCAGGAAATTAATATTAATTTACCTATTACTTAGATATACTTACCTGTTCATATCCTCACCCATCCTCCCCGAGTCGATGTTATGGTTTATGATTCAAGTGATGTCTGTAAGAGAATTCGAAATGGCGGGCAACAGATGGTGCCACCTGTAGCCATCTGCCAAAAAATATTCTGCACTTGTCAGAGGAGAGATTGGCATCACAAGCTTTGAGCTATGAACAGGTAAGTATATCTAAGCAATGTGTTAATTACTATTAACATCCTGGTTAGACTGGATGCCCTTTCTTATACAAAAACATACATTTTGAGCTTTTTTGGATAAACATCACCCTTACCACACATCTTTAAGCAACATATAATCACTCAAAAATATTAACAATGTGCTAGAGATATCTTTTTTGCAAAGTCAACAATTACTAGGAGTTTAATAGCCGTACATAGTGCCAAATTCCTTTTTCAACATTTTTGGCTGAAAATACCCAAAATTGACCAAACTGACTAATTTCTAACAAAAAACATAATCTTGAGGTAAGAACCATGTCACAAAGATTCTGTCTGCAAAGTCAATGACTCCATTGTATGTATGTATGTATTTATGTATGTATGTATGTATGTATGTTATCGACTATAATATAGAAGATACAAAATCACACAGGTCTTTGGATTCTATTAGCTTAAGTTCTATGTTTGTGATTGAGAATATTTGCAGGAATTAAGCTAAGCAATTGAAGGTTAAATGTTATCGTTAGAGCTCGACATATGAATCTTAAAACGAAGGTTAGTTGCAGGACATAGGCTAAGCAACACAAGAAGGAACAGGGCTACACAAATAAGGATACATACATACATACAGACGTACATACATACATACATACATACACACCAAACATCGATATATTTAACGATAAACCTTTTGCCCTATTTCTGATGTCTGCGCTACAAGGCCATGTCGTTCTATTCAAAAGATCCTATGCAGAAGTTAATATATAACTATACCAAGAAATGTGTTACTAAAAAACTAGACGTATATCATGTTCACTGTCAAGATAAAGACCCCAAGACTACTCAGCTGATGAAAAAGGATAAAGACGTTGACCCTTTATTTTCTTGTATAATCACGATAAACGTCAAGCCGATGAAATTAGTGCTTTGTGCATTTCTTGTTAATGTTGCGGGTGTTTCAGTTTGGTACTTAGCCTAAACGACCCAAAAGTCCTAATGTAAAATATACATATGGGGTAAAGGGAATGGAGATCGCAATAACCTCTGTTAAGAATTTCGGGCGGTAAATGCATAATACGAATCCAAAATGCGCAGCTCAACCTTGATATCTCATTGAACTACATACTGACAGTATACGGTTCTTTGATGTTGTCGAACTACGACTATAATTATAAATTGGTAGAACTGATGAATATTCGATGAATCAGTTCAGGAAGAACATTTTGATTTGTGCTCATGGTTGCGGAGATACATTAGAGTAGGATTTTTTTTCAAATTTCTGGCCTCTTTTCCTGGTCCGGTCTTTAAGAAGTGGGAACAATTATATATATATATATATATATATATATATATATATATATATATATATATATATATATATATATATATATATATATATATATATATATATATATATATATATATATATATATATATACATATATATATATATACATATATATATATATACATATATATATATACATATATATATATACATATATATATATATACATATATATATATATACATATATATATATATACATTTATATATATATACATATATATATATATATATATATATATATATATATATATATATATATATATATATATACATATATATATACATATATACATATATATATACATATATATATATAAATATATATATATATATATATATATATATATATATATATATATATATATATATATATACTTGTATACATATATACATATATATACATATATATATATATATATATATATATATATATATATATATATATATATATATATATATATATATATATATATATATATATATATATATATAAAGATTATTCAACAAGATACGTCTTAATAAATCGATGCTAACACCAATCTGGAACCATGAGAAAACCCCACCTCTATACATGTATATATATATATATATATATATATATATATATATATATATATATATATATATATATATATATATATATATATATATATATATATATATATATACATAGATTCATCATCAGCATCCCCCTCACATTAATTTTGAAATTACGATAAGCACAGCAAGTTCTAAGTTCAAGGTTCTTTTAGTGGAGATCGAAGAGAACACAAGTCGTCAGACTCTGGTCGATTCAGGCTGATTTCTCACTTGAACTCGCAAGTTACATACCTGCATACTTCTCAATTACCTCCTGCAATCTAATATTCCAGATATACAATAATTTGACTGATTATATTGTGCAAATGTTGTTATAAACACCTACAACAATTTCTAGCGGCGTTGCAACCAGCATTGGCCGCCATTTTGAAATTACTAGATCAAGTTTGTTGTTCACCCCATTACATGAACTGGTGGCAACTGTCTGGCAGTCACCCTGAGTGACTGGGTGTGTGTGACACAGTTGCGAGGAGCTTGTGTTGGGCCAGTTTGCTGATGTGCGATGACGTCAGGCTCAAAAGTTGATGCAGGATGGTGCAGAATTTGAGATCTCTTAGAGGAGGAGAAGAATGCTGTTCATAGTATCATGCGATGCCCCGACTATGCTGGTCTCAAGGAACAGATGTTTGGTGCTGTTGATGGTGTAAAGGGTGACTTTGGAAGTTTGTTCTTGGCAGATCATCCAAATGTTTTTGCGCTCGTGATTGGAGCATGTGTGTGTGTGGGGGGGGGGGGGGATCACATAAAGACGATATGTATTGGATTTGATTGATTACTGGGACCTTTATCGATACAATACACTTCGAATGCTTGTGTGCTATGACTGGTTTCAGTTGATGTAGTGGTCCCATTTGGTCTGACCTTTACAGTGGTGGTACCGACACTACTGTTTGGCTGTGAAGCATGGTTCATACAATCTAAAGATGTCGAAATGCTGTGTGCATTTCAGAGATACGCGGCCAGAAGGCTACAAAGGCTCCATTTTAGATCCCTTAATGTAACATCACTGATGTGCCTCGGTTGGATGAACATAGTGACTATGATAAAAGCCAGAAAGATCATATGTATTAGGACTATAATGGTCATGGAAGAATATATGCCCATTAAGGTGATCCTGTGTGAACGTATCAATGAATATGATCCCAACAATGTCAACCAATATGAGTGTTTAACCTCCTTGAAACTGTAAAGAGGATGGCCCAGGGGAGGGGGGGGGGGTTTCAGCAGAGAAGGGTGGAAGCACTCGGTATGGAAGAAAGCTTGGAATATTGAGCAAGAACAGTGGGATGAAACAATTGCCGCTAACCAATACCTAGATCTTATTCAATTAGTGACTCATAAGGTATCTTACTCCATTTGGTGGATGATCGCGGATAAGATGCAGCGGTACATGCGTAGGTGTGAGCTCATTGTGAAATTGTTATCTCACGCTAGCCTCCTGCGGGAAGACGACAAACGGTTTAAGAGTGCACCTTTCGGCTCCAGGTGCTGCATCCTCTGTGACCATGCAGCAAATGAGGAAACAAAGCATATGGTTATGCTGTGTTCCGGTCATGATCGAAAAAGGGAGCTGATGTTCAATGAAATCAGCCATATCAGACAGAGTGTCGATAGAATGGACGACTTTGGTGTCTTGATGGGTGGTTACATTGAGGAGTGGAGCTTTGAAGAAATGACTCCAATCTGGTTAATATCCTGTACATACATCAGTCAGATGTACTACGGTGTATCAACTTCGAGAAAAAATTGAAGTATCTTACATACCTGCTAGCGGGTATCTAAACTGCAGGGATATTTCATACTTTTGACATCAGGGCTTTTCCATATAAAAATACATGGGGGGGGGGAGGGGGGGGTGGAACGCCCACAATTTTAGCCCCCCCCCCCCCCCCCCCCCCGAATGACTTTTTTTCATCTAAACCCCCCCCCCCCCACCAATGATTTTCATTACTTTTTCTAAACCCCATACCCAATGTGTATTTTAAAATACAACCCCATACCCCATGTTTGTTTTTCTTTTATACTCCCCCCCCCCCTCCCATGCAAAGTTTTTTTTTCACCACCCCATCCCCTTTGTTTTTCTCAATGCTCGACACCCCCATCCAAGACGAGGAAGATGCAACTACAATATGTAGGAGGGAGCAGGGTGGCTTTATCCAACGTTTTATTACTGAAACACGGGAATCTGTAGACACTTGTAGGTTCGGGTTGAAGGTTTAATTCGTGGGGAAGGAATTATAGTGCTTACCTAATTTCGGGGCAGCGTATGTCCGGTACTAGCTCACGTGAGCGTTTATGGGCGCCATCTATAGTCGGATGTTCATAGCTGCCCAAACAACGCTCACAACTTAACCTTAACAAACATGAGTAGAAGAAAATAGAAATGTCTGTGCGCTCGATTCTAGTGAGGGCGCTGCAACTTTACTTGCATCTTGGTTCCTGTACCAACAATCCGCATCAATCGGCAATAAAGATAATTTCAATTGCTGGCTTGGCACTTTATTGTGCCAGGTTAAAAATTTGAAGCGGAGTGTACTAGCTTAATTTTGACGGACATTCTTTTATTTTGTTCATGAATTTTTCTCATTGGCTAGCTCCGATCATGTGATCAATGACATCATTACAATGTCCACAATTTTCCGAATGGTCTCTCTTGCCTCAGACTTTAAATAAACGAAATAAGACTTAATTTCCACTGATTTCAAAAGAATTAACACCAGCCCATAGTGAAATATGTCCGAGAAGCCAAGATATCATTGCATGTAAGTTTTGGACAGCGCATCTGTGCGCCGCCGGGTTGGTAAAATACACAACCAAGACCCCAATAGGCGGCGTAGATGTCATTAGTAACAACAGCATAAGATGTAGACATCGTCGCACTCACAGGGCTAGTCCGGTACTGGAGCTGAACGCCAGGACAAACATGGCAGGTTGACATCGGACTGGATATTCAAATATTAGAAATGAAGGCGAACGTTTGCTCAAAGACCCCCAGCTCTAAATTTCATTGACTGAAATTTGCAAGCGTCTGCTCTCTTTGGGTTTTTGGATACATCCTGCTTCATTTTCAAGAAGGGGTGGCACCCGACCTGCGACTTTTCAGTATATGAAGTATATACCCCACACCCGATGTTATTTTCTTTGCCAGGTATGTATGTATTTAACTTTAATTTGTGTTATAAGGTATACACCCCTTGTGAAGGCGTTCCTTTAGATGCGTGACGGGAATTTCATTTCCTAACATCCCAAAGAGCATGAGGATGTCTTTTCAATTTACATCCGTAGGAAGGATGCAAGTACTTCCATTTCACGTCTCTTTATATTTCGCCTACCTGTGTCCACAGTGTTAAAACGACACAGATGCATTCCCTTGTAACACTCCCTAGTAAGAGTGCGAGTGCATGAACGTTGTTCTAAATTGTTTGTTCTCGGTTAATTTTCGTGTGTATTTCATTTGTTTCTATGTTATTTACCTTGATATGATGAAGTATATGTACATTTTGTAACATTGAGATTACAGCAAATAAAAGTACTACTACTACTTTACGGTATTGGCTGCTGTGTAGCGACAAATGCCTTAGGTTCTGTTTAGCTCTACTGTTCACCCCCTTTGTATGTACTCTTCGCTTCTCTGTTTTGAAGCCTTCTTTCTGCTATTAATTTGTATTTACCTAATATCTATTTATGTCAGTGTCCTTAATAATTGTTAGGCTAAGAGCAGTTTGTAATAACTTATCATTTCACCTGTGTTTATGCATCATGCCTTGTTTGCTGTATTATTATTATTATTATTATTATTATTATTATTTGTATCTATGTTGTATGCTTTAAGAGCGAGAGCCGTTGTCAAGGGAGGCTACATTAATGATACTAGAGGAATTTCTTCGCATTGTCAAATGAAACTTGGGTAAAGTAAAAACTGCCACAAAGAGGTTGGCCGTCAGAAGCTTCTTCAAAAGCGAGAAATCATCCTCATCCTTAAGATTTTACTTTTAGACTTGTGCTGTTTACAACCACGTTAATCCTGGAGAGGGGCAGTACCATAAATGTATAGGTATTAAGCATATTTTTACACATTCTTGTCATGCTCAGTCATGGAATTGGTCATGGCAACACTTTAGTCAAAGCCAGGAACACAGATATCAGAATAAGTTCATCCGTACCTTTTATTCATAAATTGCATTGATGGACAAATATAATTCCCAAAAATATTTTTTTTCTAAGTTTCAACTGCCATCCATGCATATGAATGTGCCGTGGTATAAGGACTGTTTTGCTGCTTTTTCATTTTGTTAGAATTTTGCATCTGCCATCAGCTCCATTGGTGACGATGATACTCACTGCTCTACTGGTAAAGGTAGGACATATCAACTGGAAAAAAAGAAGAGTAAATAATATAGATATTTAATAGTAACAATAGTACTGTGTAGCTCTATGATACAATCTGATACAAATTGCTAAGAAATCTATATTTTTTTATCGTTGACGTTGTCGTTGATGCATTGACATAGCGTGGTACTTTACTCAGGTAGAATATATATATATATATATATATATATATATATATATATATATATATATATATATATATATATATATATATATATATATATATATATATATATGTATGTATGTATGTATGTATGTATGTATGTATGTATGTATGTATGTATGTATGTATGTATGTATGTATGTATGTATGTATATATATATATATATATATATATATATATATATATATATATATATATATATATAAATATATATATATATATATATATATATGTATATATATATTCAAATAGTTAGTTGAAACGACTAATATCCGTTGTTACGTGTGCTTACTTTAGGACATGAGTGATAAGTCTTGATGAAGTCTAAGCACGTTGCGATGTTTCATATCATGCTGCGGAACAAATCATGCTGCGAAATAGCATGAAATATTATGTATGTATGTGTGCTTTACCTGGTTCAGCAGTGGATAGTCCTCTCTTCCTCAGAACTGAATCTCTCTCTGCCTTAGTAGACACAATATCAGCCTCCCAGCAGCCGGTGTACAGGTCGCCTATCTGATTGCTGTTGAACCACCAGGCCCACAGGAATGTGTACCTGCCTGCAATAACATGGTACAATATAGAAGTCGTACTGACTGTTCCTTAGGGTAATAAGGTATATATTCCGGAGGACAGTAGTTTAGTTCAATGACTTATATGAATATTTACCCTCCCGCAATGACAGCCCACCATGCAGGTGTTATTGACCTTTTCTGTGGGAGATATTATAATCATTATGGATGCCTGCAGGTTGGCTAGAGGGCCCCTAGCACTGAGTAGTTACATACAAGGGCAATATTCAGGTCTTATAGCCTGTTCATGAGGGCACTATGATATCTATTCATTACAAGCCAGAGGTCTGACAGACTGGTCTTGGGGTTCACAAGTATGTGAGCTGCTGCTGCAATAACACCATACATAGTAAATACATACTGACTGAGGGCGATATCATATTTGAAATGAGCCGAAAGACTGAGAGTCCAGTATTTATGAGAATGGTTCTCGTTCTTTTTATTGGTAATAATTAGCATAAATATTGCCTATCTGGACAAAGGTTATAGGTCACCCCAACCTTTTGCATGTACCTTCCTGTCTTGATTTCTCGGTCATATATGCAAATAGGGCTTAGGTATGATAGATCAGGTATTGGGGTACCGTTAACGTTATGAAAAGGCCTACCCCGATGAAGGTATCGTGGAAGATACCTGTGGTAGGTCCCCACAGCCTCATCAGTGTCCTTGCTTACATCTGTCTGGTTTTTGTATTTTTGGGGTACATAATTAGGGTATTAATAAGGTTTAATAATCTGAGTACGATTGGAACATCAGTATTTGTGAGTAGTGGTTAGGGAAATATCCTGCATACCTTAATGGCCTTTTTGGAAAATACTAGTATATGAATATAGGTTAAGCTCAGCCTTACCTGAGTAAAAAATGCTGCCTATGACTGTCAGATGGGCCGATATATGCTATTGGTACAGTAGTATTGTTTTGATACATATATATATATATATATATATATATATATATATTAATATATATATATATATATATATATATATATATATATATATATATATATATATATATATATATATATATATATATATATATATATATATATATATATATGTTACACAACTATCTGTGTGTAGTGATTGATTACCATAACATAATGCCTACCTGGGCTAAGGTTGTTTGGAACATATATGGTGTAAGTTGCCACAGCCTTATCCATGTTCTGGCAGAAGTTGGGCGCGTTCTGATACCCCGGCTTAGGGTATCTGGTCAGTTCGGAGTCTTGCACATTGTGGCCGAATGGAGAAATTCCCATATCATAGATCTGATTCTGGAAGAAGCTGTCTAGAGTTCCGTCCTGGTTGGAGTTTCGTGGACCCAGATAGATCTTGTTTCCGCTATCAGGAATGTATTGGTTGGTGCATCTCTCCGCGCAGTGGTTCTGAGAAAAAACACAGACAATCTTAGGCTGGTCCCATTTTCAAAATGATGTACCTGAGCAACCAAAAGCTAAAATACTTTCACCCCAAGGAAATTTTACTCTGGCACTGAGGGGCATGCAAAATACAATCATTTGCATAGATCTCTCAGAAAGTAACTATCAACTATGACATTATAACCCCCCATTTCAGTGTTGGGCAAACGATTTGTAAATACGAGTATGCATAGGATGGTGCAATAGTTATATCTGGCTATTATTCTCTCGCACACTGCCTGTGATGCAGAACAGTTTAAGTTTTCCTGGCCCCTTGATACCCGTTTTAACAAATATATGGAGATCGTTTCCAGTGCATTCTAGTAGCCCCTGGGCAACGTCCAGGTAACAGCCTTCGCCTTGGGATTTCAACGCTGCAGCCTGAAACAATCTCTTTAAATGGTTACGATATATTTCATTCCGTTATTTCTTATACTACTGATGTATAGTCATAATATTTACATATGTGTGTCACCATTCGCACACCCCATGTGTCAATGGGATAATATAATGTCATACCTTTGTCGGGTGCACCAAGATGACCTTCTGTCCAGGGTGGTAGACGGCCATAGGGTGCTCGCCGTCGTAGGCACCAGCATCGTTTCTGGGGGTTATGCAGGCTTTGGCATTGGACGGCTGGTAGTTGTAGCCTCGATCAGCACCGAACTGTCCGTTTCTCGGCGCATAGGTCTTGCTGTCTCTGGCATAGGCGCGGCAGCGACCAGGGTCCCACGAACCTGCATTCTCATCTTGGTAGTCAACACATTGCAGCCACGAGTGGGCGTTGACCATAGCCAGAAGGCACAGCGATGCTACCAGTTTAAACATGATGCTGCTGCAAGACTTCGCAAGAGTGAGGAAGACTTGAAAAGTGTGCCTTATATATCCGTTCAGTTAGTGACAGCATATGTTATATAATGATTCAGCGGAGATAGGTGCGGTCTTAATAAGTAAATAAATCAAATAATGATTTCCTCTATTGATAAATTATTGTTACTATTAAAGGCAATTCAAACAGGATTGACATTCAAAATTAATTTATATCTAACATCTAACTATGGTTGGATCACGTATTCGTATGTATGTGTATATTTGGAACTTTGAAAATCAGACCTGTGAATCTTTTTTTTTTAATTTTGGAACAAACTCCAGTATATTTTTTCCTTTTTTTCAAGACATATTACACAAACATAAATATGCATATTTTGTTTCATAAAATCATCCTAAATGATCTATTCAGCTGTACCTATTTTTTAACCTCAATGTAAACAAAACAACAAGTTAACATGAATCTTTCCGTAGCATCCCCAATGCCTGCTTTATATTCTTCCAGACATAGTTGTCTATATACTAGTAACACAATTTTAACATTTAAAAAGTATGCAGTGCCCTCTTGTTTGTTCATATACTAGTATATGATCTTCTCTACTGCATAAACAACTTTATATAAAAAATCTAGGAATATTTTCTCAGTATCTGATTTTTCTTGATTTTCATTTTATCTTTTCATGCAAAAGTATTTTTTAGTTAATGCCTTCTTTTGCTTACATAATGGCATTCTATGAATGCATGATCTATTGTTTCTGGCGATGTATCACAATGTGGACAATGCATTGTCATATTTACCACAAGTTGCCAATGACATAAAGATACAGGTACCGACCCCATTTTTTATTATTAAGAAGACAAACTCTGTGATATAGTAAAATAGTCATCAAACATGTGATGTAAAAATAGACCAATGCAGCTAGCCTCGGGTCTTTCATTGAGTAGGCGATTGGCTATTTTTCCAACATCTGTCCGCCCACGCCAATAATTTAGTCTCACCTGTAGGCTGTAGAAACAATTAAGAGATGCACACTAGCTTAATGGTGGTGGTCATTTGACCTCTGAAATGGTTTCGGGCTCGGTTGATATTCGATTGAAGGACATTTATAAGAAAGAAATAACATGAAGTAAGCTACATTTTGTTTTGACATATGTAGTAGGAAGTATAAATCCAAAGCTATAGGTATTCGCTATCATATAAGCTTCGACTAGATGCCATTTCCCTTTTCTTTTTATCCTATTTATACACATTATATGTTCAGGATGAGTCAATGATTATCAGCTCAACTAGCGCTACTTTATAAGAATTGGAACTACACTGAGTGCTCCAAATAGATAATAGGCTAATAGCTGGTGTCAGCATCCAATGTAAGAAACTAGATTAGAAAAGTATTTTCATTTTTTGGATGAAAAACTGACTCCATCTATAAGTTGGTATGTTTGGTACACTGCAATTGGCAGGTACACTGTGATTTAACTCCTACGTGAGCGAGAGTGGAGCTTTCAGTTAGCTTTGCAGATCATTCACTCAACACCGTACTTAATTAAGCATCCAATTTCACTTCTTTAAAAATGTTTATTTCCCAAAAGTTCGCACATCACATGTTAATTCGTAAGTATTGCAAATCAGCGATAGGTGAAGATACCTCATGTATAAACTGTCATCAATGGCCTTGGAAGATTAAAAATCAAGGCATGAAATAAGCCAATTTATCAATGTCATATGTGTTGGCTTTATACTGCCACGTTCTATACTCCAGCTGGCTCTGCCACCTATATTCTCATGAACTTAATGGGGACACCACTCCCATTTATTGACCCCGCAGTATATAGGTAAGCATGCTTTGTTTGTCTAGCCATAGGTTATACAGTGAAACTACACGTATGCAATGCCTGTATTGTTAGGAGCTCTCATTCAAATATGTATTCTCATTGAGTGAATTCAATTTATTTTTGGAACCCTAAAATTCAACCCTTGCACGTAAAAACACTATTCATCTAAAGTTACCAGATGCGAAACTGTTGCCATAAACCACGAAAATAGCCCCCTTCTTTAGCCATTGGAACTTGCCAGCCTAAGCATGTTGCTTGGTTTGGTACTTATGGTGGTTATCCTTCTCAAACTAAATCCTTTTGTACCCCAGATACTGTTATTGCTTTTTCTTTTGGTTAGTTTTGCCATAATGGCAGATCGACTTTTAGGCCACGAATAAAATTATAAGAAAACCAAACTTGTAGACAATGTTGTACTGTGCAAAAGAAAAAAATATGTTGGCCAATATTATTCATGGTATTCAAATACATGTAATTCCAATTCAAGAAATATCCAAGAGCACTTCAGCGAGGGTTTTTATTCTGTGCCCATTTAAATTTTTTTATTGATTATGAGACCATCACATTATTCCTAAAATAAACAAAGCCTTCTTAAACCAGATATAGCGTTTTAATCTTGGTCAATATTATCTTATAAACAATGTCTTATTTCACACAGATTTCCCGCCTGCAGTAATAGGTAATTTACAAATATCCATATTTATTAAAACAAATGATTAAAGTAGTATATCATTCATCAATGCATATAATTATTTTGTTGTCTGTATATATCCTGGCCCAGGCAAAAAGAATTGATCAATTGTTCCTATCGACCAATGCTAACAATGCAACCACTGGTAGGCACACACGCATGGATATAAATAGAACGGGATTGCGTACTTGTACGGTGCTAAGGGGACGACGTCATACAGCTCTATGCACACACGCGTATTGAAGGCCCTCTGCCGGCGGGTAGAGAAACTAAAACATGCATGATATAGCTAAGCCTGTTTCGTATTCAAGTACTACATCCATTTCACTATGCGATAGAAAATGAAGTGGTCATATTATAAGATGATTACTCCATTGTTCAAAACAGCCCTTGACTGTTCTAGACATTTTAAGTTGACTTCATATCATAACAGAAAAGGGTAAGGAAAGACAGATAGCTTTGTCTATTCTCCAATGAACCAGAGATACACATTACATCCTTTGGATATGTATATACAAATATCTCAGCTTGAACTACGTGATGATGAACGTGACATTGCGAATACCCTAGATCAATGACAAATTGTCACTTTATATAGAAATAAACATTCTACGTATGACCAAACTACCCAAAGCAAGCCAAATAGTGTGGTATCTCTTTATTCTATAAATACTTTAAGAAACCAAATATGTTTTAAACGTGCTAGAAGTCGACTTAATTTTCTCATATGTCCAGTGATAGATAGGTATATGGCTTTTTATATACAAGCATGACAAAATAAAATGTTGATACTGATAGTGTTTTATATTGACTAACATACCCAGTGTTACAAATACTCAATTTGCACCGGGATTCAAGATGAGATACACACTCATCGCTTGATTTAATTTGATTCATAGACCTCCTTTTTACATTTTCATATCACACACGTTTGTTAAAACGCATAATGTAATGAACGTAATACCTATTCCTAGCGTAACACAAAATCGCAACAATTTTTATTACATTATGCGTAGGTATTACATTTCGCAACAACTTTTTTAATACGTTTCGTGCAGGTATTACATTTCGCAACGATGTTTTATTACGTTATGCGTGGGTATTACATCTCGCAGGTTTACTACATTATGCGTTTTAACAAACGTGCCTTAACACGAACGGATATTGTTCCTGACAAGGATGATATCTAGAAAATATTTGTGGCAGAAATCAACAAACTCCTTTCGCGTTTTAGTGACCATGCATAGTTGTTTTGATAGATAAACAATTGTAAATCTTCCAATGCTGAGGCCGCAAAGATTATTAAAAACCATCTAAACCCTGTCATATTTGGTATTCTTTGGATAGCTCTCGCGGGGTACTCTCAGATGAGTACCCAAGTGCCAGGATTCAGTAATTTTTCAGGTGTTTTGCATTATCTTTGTAATGACCAACTAAGCCACCAGCAGCACAATTAAAACCCTGAGCATGAAAAGGTTAATGTAGGTTCAAGTAACGAGGTAGTGATTGCTGTATTCATCACATCGGAAATGATTTGAAAGATAAGTCATAGGTTTGTCCTGCACAAGTCTGGTATCGCAGTGATAGCGTCAGACAGGTGAACTTTGGATTGGAAGTTGAGTCAGTATAACATCCAGCAAAACAGGTATTACCTATGGCCATGCATTCTATACTTGCTGCTACCGTGTTGATTCTTCTCACCATATGTAGCACTACTACAGCAAACACTGGCTATGGGCCTCCAAACTCCAAAGTGAAGGTGGACAGAGCATTACTGACCACAACGCTAGAAAGACTGGTCAAGATGGACATTACGCCGAATCAACAAGTACCTCGGACAATTGTGGAAAGCCATCTTACTAAACTTCTACATACCACCACTGTAATACCTATACAAGAAATCAATCTCTGCGAAGTGTGTTATGTAAGTAAAGTGTTACGTAAGTACATGGTTATGAAATGACACTTCCATGCATTTGGCAGCTACCTTACCTAGATATCAACAACCCTACACAACCACACGTTTCGCTATTGGTGATATTATAACACTCTATTTTATAGTTTTGTATATGTTTTCAGCATTTTCAAAAAACATTACAAATTACATCATAAAATTGTAGGCATACTTTTTCACGGCTGTCTTATAACGTCATATTTGTATAATCAGCGGACTACTGTTCCTGTTTCAAAAATCCAAATAATCACTTGACAAACCCGTTTCATCCTTCCTTGAGTATTTCACAAGAGGTTTGATGGTATTATATCAAACTACGCTTATACGGAGTAACATTAGTCAAACTCGGAAGTAGGTTGAGTAATAGAGATTTCTGTGGTAAGATAAGAACGGTATTTACTTATTTGGCTAAGATACCCTTCGTGGAGTAGAATATCTTTGTTAATTGAAGGTACATATTTGAAATAAAACATCTTTAAAACGATGGTTTGATATCTTTCTTTTTTTTAATAAGGTAATTACTCATTGCCCTTGTAGTGAATATGCTGTCCTTAACAAAAGAGCGTATGGTCATAAAACACCCATTATCTATGACAGAATAACATTATAAATCGTCAGCATCAAGATAACAAATTCCCCCACTGACCTCATTAGTATGTTTTATAAACTATCCACTGTCATAGTTCGTCAGAGAAACAAAAAAAACACTTGTATTGGTCCAAATGTATATACTACTCAATGCACGCGTATGAGAATACAAAGATGTGATCTAGACATCATGGTAAAGATACACTGTAGTATCAACAAGGATCTCTTATGTCTAGTAATATGAAAGTGTTTACTTATAGGGGTTTTAGAGAAGCGGCCATGCCAGGTGACTCATCATACAGGGAATCAACAAATAACGTCTAGCACATGAATGAATACTTGCTAGTCCAAAGTGGCAACAAGAGCATGTTTGAAATATGTTCCACAAGTTATTCTTAGGATTGTCATGAATGCATGCATGCATGCATGTACATGTATGTATGTATGTATGTACGTACGTACGTATGTATGTATGAATGTGTGTATGGATAAATGTGGAAAAATGAAGTCATATCTTAACAAACTAAACATTCCCTCTCTCTCTCTTTTCAACCACTCATTTGTCGATGCATGAGTTTACATATTTTGCAAAGACTGTGCAGACCTACCCTCTGCTTGCTTCTAAGACCATTTATCTTTGCAGACGGTGATCGACTTTTTGGCTGATCTGATCGTGAAGCAGGTGCGTTACGAGGACGTGGCTGATCTGCTCATCTTGGTGTGCGAGATGAACATTGCTGACAGCGGCATCAGACCGGAGATGTGCACCGGCTTCGTCCATCTAGTAGGAAGCCATGTAAGCTCCTTTATTTTCATCAACTTAATCAGACAAACCACGAACTTGAATATATAGTGTATTAGTAAATGCGTGTGGGAAGTTCTGTATTGATAATTCAAAATTCTTTGACACAAATTCGAAAATAAAATTGAATTTACAAATATTGTTGCATACATCATGGTGGAGGAGTTTTTTTTATAAAGTATAAGATTAAAAGTGACATGGGTCAGATGTGCTTTTTTATATTTCAATTCGCGTGGCTATATCTAAGTCATTAACCTACGATTGGACGTTTAACTTGTCCGAGGCCCAACATTGTTCAACATTTTAAGAGTGTTAATCCCTATTTTGGCTGTCTGAACCCAGTCTCCCCAGACCTGGTCTTTACCAAAGTTTGATTGCATTATCATTTGCCTGGAGTTAAATGTTAAGCGCCCAGCTAGAGTTGTATAGCACATTGGCCTTGGTAATTTTAATGAAATAAACTTTATTTGGCATCATCCCTTTGGCAGAAAACCAATATCATAATATCGGTTTTGCAGGAATATCGACGCTGCAATTCAGAAGTGAATATATCTGTAAACATACACGAGAGAACCAGAGCCTTCATAGAGTTGAACAATGCGTGTGTTTATTGCGCCAGCCTTTCTTAAAACCGGCTGTAATATCACTGGCTTGTGTAATAACTAATCATCCTCTTATGTATTATATTGACCTCTATTTCAACTGTCCTATGGCAAAACTGTCATTTCAGATGTACAAGGTCCTTAACATGAAAAACGTCACAAACACATACTTTTGCACCACTCTAAACTTCTGCGAACCGGAAACACTTCCCCGGCCCATCGAGCTACTTCCTGTTGAGCTGCCAAATAACCAGACCGAACAGCCAAGCAGCACGTACAAGATTGTCCACATCACTGACATCCACATGGATGACGAGTATGAAGAAGGTGCTGCCACACAGTGTGGATACCTCACATGCTGTAGATACAAATGGACAGGGCAGGTAAGAAGCATCATCATCACAATTATCATCATAATTGTCGTCGTCTTCATCATCAACATTATCGTCATAGTCGTCGTAATGGTCGTCATCACCATCGTTGTTGTTGTTGCTGTTGTTGTTGTTGCTGTTGTTGTTGTTGTTGTTGCTGTTGTTTTTGTTGTTGTTGCTGTTGTTGTTGTTGTTGTTGTTGTTGTTGTTGTGTTGGTGTTGTCTTACTGTTGGGCGGGGGGAAATGCATGTATAATGTGAGACCTCGGACACTAGTTACTCGTATAGCTTGGGCACACTGCTTGGCACTAGTCCCCACACCCTAGGCCATATTCAGGCTGGATGATAAATCTCCTTCATACAAAACTACAATCCTAAGATATCTACCAGATGATATAAACACACATTAATGCTACTATCTTGATAAAATGAGTTTTTTCTCAGAGAATTATTTTAACAGAAAATCACAGATCGAAGTAAGCGTATCTAACAAGAATATTATTTAACAAGTATTTGCAACTGTCATTTGCCTCTGTCAATAGATAGTTTGGGTTCAAAATATTATATTTCGCTGTATTGTATCAACCCGCCGGTTGGCACTGTCTCAACCCACCCGGGCACCATAAATTAGAATTGCCCAAGTGACTACCCGCCCCTTACTTGTGGGATTTAATTGACTGGTACATCACTTGGATTAAAGAGTTTAGTATAACACTTAGCGGAGTATTACATAGTGCATACCTCTCCACGCACTATCTTAGGCATTTATCCTTTTAGATTGTTCAGTTTTAAAGAAATATTTCGGATTATTATTTTCTCGCAGGGCAAGGCCGGTAAATGGGGAGATTATTCATGTAATACACCAACACGGACAGTCGACATTCTACTAGAAGAGATCAAGAAAATGGAGCCAGATATCATATTATATTCAGGTATGTGTATCAATGTTGACTTTATAGATATATCAAGAATGATTTATTAGACAATTACGCGCGATAACCAAAAGAGTGTTTGCTATATTGTAACATAGGAAATGTTTAGATATTCCGGAAACGTCGGCTCCGTCAAACATGTTTCTGTTGATATTTTCTCTGCTGATTCTCACCTTTGAGAAAATTTCAACCTTTGGATCCAAACCAGCATTTTAACAAGATATATCATTTTCTTTTCTTTTAAGGAACACCGCACCATATACATGTGTAGGCATATTTGGTAGGAACGGAGAGAGAAATGTCATATATCATTAAAAGATAACCAATGTGACACTTCAAAAGAGCATATCTAGAATCAAATCATACTTTCACTGATAGAATATGAATATAACCCGTGTAGATATATTTGTTCATGTATGTGGACCATCTAATGTTTTAGGGGATAGTCCAACCCATGCTATTTGGGAGGAAACGTTCGAGGGACAATTGAACCATAGCAAGATGGTGTTGGATCATCTAAAAGATAAATTGAATGGCACTCCAGTGTACCTTAATCTGGGAAACCATGGTAAGTAGGTACCTGTTTGTCCTGAGTGCAATTCTAACATGTTAGTGCATTTAATGATTCTGTCTGTCGTCCAGTACTTAACCACCATTTTGATACACTTTATTATTTTGTAAGAAATATTTACAGTCTATGAGTAATCCACAGTGTCTATATACAAGTGGAAAATGATGCTGTCATATTGCTAATATCGTAGAAAATGAGGACTTAATAATATGGCTGTATGCTTCAAATGGGTTTGTTTGATTCTTATTTTCCTTTGCAGAGACATTTCCCACGAATATGTACTACATTAAAAGACCAGAAATCAAGGTGAATATCTACTCATATTGTCTGTTCTATATCTGCCTATTCTTTTCTTGTGACACCGTGTTCTATATCAGTCTGCACATAAAAGTATCCTACATGCACCCATCCGTAGTACACACACATACATACATACATATGAAATGAAGCTCTATTGTTTCAGCTTCTTGGGTAGTTGTGTACCAATAAAGTCTTGATAGGTGATTTTTAAATACTTTTATTACTATAACGCTGGTACAGAAGTGCAAGGTGCCTATCTCTCATTGCTGCCTGGTGGACCGTTTATGATGTCTTGTCCCCCTTCTCATCTCTCCCCGGCTTCCCGGGCTGCTTCCGTGTTCTTACATCTCCCTCGTCTCTCTCTACCCGTCTCCTTCCTATCTTTCCTTACTCTGGCCCAGGCTTGCTTATAGGCACCTCAACAGACAACATCTTGTCTACAATCAATATATGATAACTAGGTATGCACAATGATTGAATTCTAACTTCTACCTTATCTAACTCCGGTCATCCTTGTTCGGCCATATATGCTAATTCGGCCATCTATGCTAATCTGGTATCTCATTATCATCTTGTCAGCTATTTCCTTATCATGGAAATGACCTCGGCTATCCTGGGACCTACTTAATTGCTTTATGACTAATGGTCCTTCGGCCCCGGAGACAAGTTACCTAACACTAGCACATCATCAATAATTCTCAGACAATATCGTGTCCCATGCATTAACCCTTTTACCTCTAACCCTATTCTAGTAACACAACCTTGTTACATTCGTCCCTACCCTGTATAAGAAAACTTTTACGGATAAAAGTTTTCTAAATCCTAACTTACTTTGGCAGTTTCCAAGGCAAAACAATGACCCTTGGTGCCTTAGAATGAATGATTAAATCAACAATTGACTTCTGCTCTGATTGCTATTCTGATAAGTCACAGGGTTAATAAAACACTCCAAATGGCGCTCTTTAATGTTTCATCATTTACAGTTAATGTTTGAGGCATTATTTTTCTACTGAACTTACTGAGACCTACTTATTGTGATCTTTCTTTGAGAGCCACAATCATCCTCTTGAACATATATGTACTTAGATCTATAATAACATGTATATCTCACATACTATAAATGACAACACATATCCTACATACAATGTTTACATCATATCACTAACTTCTAGAATATATATGTATACCTAGAATATATATATATCAAGTATATATCTCACATACTAGGAATTACAACATTTCTATCCAACATACAATGTTTACAACACATTTTATCTAACCACCAAATACACATCATGTTATCATTAGGTAAAAAAACTTTTAAGATAAAAGTTTTTTTTTCAGAGTCCTTGTATCCGTAGGGTAATGGTAATCTTTCTGTACCATTCAGATCCATTTGGCTCGGTCTATTACCACTTATATTAAAAGTTGGGTCCTGGGATAAAATGAATAGTAAATTGTACTAGACAATCTTAATGTGTCTGCCCAGTAATATTAGTCTGTATTGATTATGCACAGAGCCAAATCTGCATGTTGGTTTCCTTTGTCCATACTGTATTTGCCTGGGTAATTATGCATAAAATGTTTCCTTGGTTGCACATACAATTTAACACCACACTGTTCACTATTTGAATGTCTAGTCCTTGAAGTCAATGGATCCATACCACTGGCTATCTGAATAAATTCACATATCCTTGCACACAGTCTAACCTTGTCAGTCATGTTGCATCGTAAAACACTGCCAGTGGACAATACCCATCGTAGTGTAGTTGACCATTGCATGAAAAGATGAACGTCCGTCATTCGATTCCACATGGTATAGCTAGTTCTTTATATGAGACAGCAACAGTATTATCTGGGGCACAAGCATTACCACAGCTGACATTGGTAGTGGAAGTATAGGCACACTGGGGATTGTCTGATGACAAGAGCAACAGAATGGTTAGGATTTTTGTTTTACCCATTACCATCTGCTTTACTAAAGGCATGATCACAATCTTTTGTTTTTGTAATTGTTTCATAGGAACCAGAATCTGAAATATTCAGCAATACAACAACCAGAACCAAACACCATAATAGCACTTTTTTTTTCTCCCCTATACGATGTAAGGTAACAACATGAGAACCTTTTATGACACATTTCTATCCATTGACATATCAGTGTTAATTGCTTTAAGATATCAATTACTAAGCAAACTAAGAATCTTATTTATATTCTTAATGCAACACTCAAACAATAATTAAATTGTTCCCTTAATTATGTCAATTTCTATGTCAACTCATTTGAGTTACCATCTTTTCCTCCGAATTAGTGCTAATATTCTCTCAACTGTCTGATTTCTTAATCACCTTGGCATTGAAAACTTCCATTTCATTTTACTTGCCCTTGTGGTGATATGTTCAGTAAATGGGTCTGTCCCCATACATCCTTGTTTGGGTCCGTTGCCCCCAAGTTCGGCCAGGCATACAAGTATCATTGTACGTCCTTTTCCTTGGCCTCAGATTGTATGTCTTCCCCACAACATTCTCTGGTGCCAAGCCAGTTCTAGGTTTAATGATTGCATTACCATTAGTTTATATTCAATTGCTTTATATTTCCTCGGTCCTTATCTCCCCAGTTTTTCCAATAGATGGCTTAATGCAAGTTGGCCATCCAGGTGGTTGGTCCCAATTAACATAGTATTAGATCCACACCTTATGTGCAATTTGACCACAAACAAAACCAGATTAACCCATTCCTTACCCCAAGTAGTTTTGCAGCGTGCTCCCATGTTATTTTCAATCTTCATTACTTTTGAATTACTTGTTACTTGTGATTTAATTCTATAACTACCAGTTTTTCTGTTAACTACTTGATAGTAGGATCTCCATTTTTGAATGACCCTTTTTGTCTAAATAGTATTATAGCATCCCCAGGTTTGAAATCTTTTGTTACTGCTTTAACTGAAACAGATTGTTTTTCTCCCAAGATTCCCCCTAAATGTCTCACTCTTGCAAAATACTTGTGAAACCATTCCATAATTATGGCCACACAATACTCCCCCTGTATTTTTGTTTTAATAATCTGCTGCAGTTTTCATCAGGCTCCTGGGAGCTAATGCCTTTATTCTTATAGACTTTCCCCCTAATTTTCAAATCCTTAAACCTCCCTCTAAATGCTTCACGGGATCCTCATTACAGGTTCTACTTTCTTGTATGAGCCCTTGCAATTGGAGCTCATACTCTATGCTTTGTGACCTATTAATAAAAAGATGGACAGGTAATACTCCTAGTCCCTGTTCTACTGGCACCGGTTCTGGCTGCTGCATTCTCATTCTTTTTTTTCTTTTTTTTCAAAACAATTTTACAATCAAAACAAAAGATCACCTACCATTGCCTTTGTCAGTTTTTTCCTTTCCTTAGTGTCCTTGTGCAGCTTTCCTATGCTTGTTTTGTTTTCCTTATTGTCCTTGTACAGCCTTCCTGTGCTTGAGAAATTTTTCTGAGTCAAATGTTTGTCACTTCACGGCCTTCCTGAGAGTCAATTCCTGATGTCAATGTTCTTTCCTGAATGCCGGTCCTGGCAAGGTCGCCACTTGAAATGAAGCTCTATTGTTTCAGCTTCTTGGGTAGTTGTGTACCAATAAAGTCTTGATAGGTGATTTTTAAATACTTTTATTACTATAACGCTGGTACAGAAGTGCAAGGTGCCTATCTCTCATTGCTGCCTGGTGGACCGTTTATGATGTCTTGTCCCCCTTCTCATCTCTCCCTGGCTTCCTGGGCTGCTTCCGTGTTCTTACATCTCCCTCGTCTCTCTCTACCCGTCTCCTTCCTATCTTTCCTTACTCTGGCCCAGGCTTGCTTATAGGCACCTCAACAGACAACATCTTGTCTACAATCAATATATGATAACTAGGCATGCACGATGATTGAATTCTAACTTCTACCTTATCTAACTCCGGTCATCCTTGTTCGGCCATATATGCTAATTCGGCCATCTATGCTAATCTGGTATCTCATTATCATCTTGTCAGCTATTTCCTTATCATGGAAATGACCTCGGCTATCCTGGGACCTACTTAATTGCTTTATGACTAATGGTCCTTCGGCCCGGAGACAAGTTACCTAACACTAGCACATCATCAATAATTCTCAGACAATATCGTGTCCCATGCATTAACCCTTTTACCTCTAACCCTATTCTAGTAACACAACCTTGTTACACATACATACATACATACATACATACATACATACATACATACATACTTCATGATAGATATGGTTTATGTTGACACTGAGAGTGTATTCTCAAAATAAAAACCGTGTATTACTAGGACAATGTGTGTGTATTATCAACAAAATAACTTTCACTTCCCTGACTGGCTATCAGAATTTCTAGTGCACACTATAATCCTATATGACTATCCAGGTATGGTAGGTGCGGTGAATAGCACTTTATCATCAGCACTTTATCACTTTATTACCAGGTGATTGGTCTATTCCTTTGTTGTACTGGGATGAACTGGACTGCTAACATTGCTTTTAACAATTGTCAATTTTAGGAGCCCAAAAGTAATTCTATATTGGAATCTTAACAATGCTTTTCACAACTAATAGTTTATTGTTACAAACTGGATATCTTCAGGCAGTAGCATGGCAACCGTTCTTAGCCATACTACATTCCCCGCCGATAGAGGTCACTTTTCCATAGCAACAAAATGGCGACTACTGCTTAGTCGCTAGCCACTAGAAATTATACAGCCATGCCAAAAGCGATTTCTAAATACATGCCTACAGCTACAGTAATACGTGAAATAATTTCACTTTTGACCGCTAATATGACTCTTGATTTTAATACACAATGGGATGCGCTTCTACTACAATAATTCCAGTTGTTGTTGTTTTTTAAAGTCTTAAAGATTTGTAAAGGGAGTCTTTGACATATGATATTTTTAGAGGTTTTGTTAGCAGATACCATCACCAATGTAAATATTTTGGGATTGTCTAGTTTAATTCTGGGTCTTTGGTGAAACGGAGGCTGAAACAGAAGGTGCGGGGCGACACTAGATAACTGGGACATACCGGTCACGTTAGGGGAATTTCACTTTTGCTTTGGACATGCAATTACCTGCCGTCTCTGTTTTAAGGCAGAGAACGACTTCGAAGCAGTGTATTAGTGAAACGAAAGTCTCGTGCTTGGCTTGGACTTAAGATGTCACTGATGCCCTGCATCTAGTTCTTTCTCCACTACTTTCTAATGAAAATATAGTTTAATCATGCATATTGAGTTTTTTCTTCTTCAACTTTATAGGAAATGAACAAAAAGTTTGCATCGTGGTGGTCCGACCTGGCGGACCTGTCTTTAGAAGGTCAAAGAACGATAGAGGAATATGGATTGTATACATCATTGATCAAACCTGGCCTTAGAATCATTTCGTTCAACACAATACACTAGTGAGTATATTGCCAAGATTGTTGTAATGCATTCGCATAGGATATGCCATCGGTTGAAGAATATTAAACATATACACCTATTATCATTATAACCGGGGAATCTGTCTATCTGGCCTAGTGGTAATGATGCCTGACTCACAAGCGTAAGAAGGCAGGTTCCAGTCTCCACAATGGCCCTCTATTCAATCACAAGAATGCTTAAAGTTTAATCAAAATTCATATTGTGGACTATGAATTTAGAACTTGGTCTGGACTACAGGTATCATTTGAAATGGTCGACATAGGGGTGGGTGTAAACCCTGTGTAGCAGAGGTAGGGTATTCATTATCATCATAATTGTAGTCATCATCATCATCATCAACATCAACATCATTATAAGTATTACTATATGCTTTGGTGTTGTAGAACGTATTGCTGTTGTGGTAGGTCTTTCTTAGAAGGTCTTTTAATGAAGTAGTAGTAGTAGTAGTAGTAGTAGTAGTAGTAGCAGTAGCAGTAGTAGTTGCAGTAGTAGTAGTAGTAGTAGTAGTAGTAGTAGTAGTAGTAGTAGTAGTAGTATCGGTAGAAGTAGTAGTAGTAGTAGTAGTAGTAGTAGTAGTAGTAGTAGTAGTAGTTGCAGTAGTAGTAGTAGTAGTAGTAGTAGTAGTAGTAGTAGTAGTAGTACTAGTAGTAGTAGTAGTAGTACTAGTAGTAGTAGTAGTAGTAGTAGTAGTAGATATAAAAGCTTATCTCAAGAGACTATTGTTGTGCAGATGTGTTTCTCTCACATGCTTCTAACTTCGTTTACGTTCCAGTATTGTGTATAACTGGTACAGTATACTGGCTGCTGACTCGGATGATGTTCGGTGGCAACACACTTTCTTGCCAGTAGTCTTAGATTACTGTCGTCAAATGAATGAAAAGGTGAGTAAATGCACTTGGATATGGAATAAATGCTTAATGAGTCATTTTACACTCTAACCTTTATCCTGGACGCTAATGGGTTATGACATGTTTATACGATCGAATATATGGTGAAATAATGATGAGGCAGGCCATGAATTGATTTGTGTTTAACTTACTGTGTTAAGTTCAAGAAACCTTACAATCAGTAAGCAGTCCTCAGATACTTATACATCTTTCGTTGTATCTTGTTCGGCATTGACCGGACACTTATGCTGTAACTTTTCATATACTATACATATATACATATACATGTATATATATATATATATATATATATATATATATATATATATATATATATATATATATATATATATATATATATATATATATATATATATATATTGATTGATTGATTGCTAGGACAGCCACTGATCTCACTAAATAAAAATGACATGACATTTTTTCGAAATAATAGTAATGACCTCGGAGCTTTCACGGGCTGCACTGATGGTCGCCTAAGGTGGTGCAAATTACTGCTAGTTGTGTCTCACCACTGCCTGGACTGAATGGGAATGCGGGCTGGGAAAAGGTGCCAGTGACTTAGGGCTAGGCGTTGGTTTTCGCTGGGTACTCCGGTCAATAGGGCAGAAACAGTGACGATAATCTAAATTCATCATTCCTTGAAATAGTTTTTAACATTTCACACATGGAGCATACGCTTGGTCTGGATCGTTGAAGATATATTGATAACACTACAATATTTTTTAGAAATATTTGACTGAAAGACTTTAGTTCCAGGTAGATTCAACCAATCCTTCATGTTACCGTTTCCAAAATGTTAATACTCAATTTGATGAAATTTTAGGCCATCTGTGCGCTCAATGATGAGAAATGAGTACGATATAACCATTCACGAGTACACGAACAGAGTAGACAGTTTAATTGCAAAATGTGCGTGTGAGGGAGAGTGTGTGTGTAAATTAATACACAGAAAGGAGGTTTCGAAGCTAATGGGAAATCCTCGTTTTTAAAGCTTTGATGGGGATAGTATTGGAATGGAATGACGTGTTTCCCATGTAGGAGGTATATATGCTTCGCTTTATGTATCACGCTTTATATAACTCTATTCAGGTGATTCTGATGGGACATGCTCCACCAGGAAGGTATGACACTATCGACTTCTACGCGCAGTACTATTCAAGGTTGGTCCTGGAATTCCATGACGTCATCGGACTGCAAGTATTCGGACACACTCATGATAACGAATTCAAACTAGTAAGTTCTCTACTGTCTAGTTCGTAACTCACTGTGATATATATGGATTTATATTTGACATAAAACATCTTAACGTATGACTAAGTTTAATGTGCAAGTAATTTAGATTTGCAAGATTTCGTCACAAAAAATAATACAATGCCTTTTGAGGCTGTATATTCACAAAGCTACTAATCCGTGGTTATATATTTCTAGCATGATTACATACACACATCTTACTCTATTAATTCATTGAGAATTGAGATCAGTTTTTAAAACAATCTGCATTTAGTCATTCGTTTGCTTTTGAATGACAGGAAAAATCCAAATCAAAACATGTCTACATCATACACGTATGTATGAAATATCAAATCAGTGGTCAAAGGATTTTACTTCGGACCCATTTATGCCCATAGTGACCAGAAGAACAATCTTTAGGCAAATAATAACTGAAAGAAATATTGAAGGAGAAATGTTGATCAGACCATTAGCAACAGCTCTCAATCAAGTATTATGTAAAAGCACTCCTAATTCTTAAGTTATTGTTAAAGGTATCAGCGATCCAGACTACAATTCCAAGAGTTACTCTATAGCATCGATTGGTTAACACTTCTAATAGGCTACTTTCGTCTGAAGCACAAGAACACAAAGATTTTTGAAAACATCTAAACCCTGTCATGTGTGTATTCATTGAATAGCTCTCGCTGAGTACTCTCAAATGAGTACCCATTTACCAGGGTTTAAGTCAGTTTTCAGGATCTTTGCTTAGTTTTGTATTGGCCAAATTAGCCGCCAGCAGCATAAGGGTTAACCAAGCATGACTTCCTAAATAGCGGTATGTATGGTTGAATGATCAATCCTATCCGATTGAACTATGTTTTCTAGTTTATAGACGAGAAGGACAATCAGGCCAAAGCAATGTATCATGTGATGTCATCTCTTACCACATGGAGACAGGCAAACCCTTCACTACGACTCTATCATATGAACAACGACACATCACAGTTGATGGACTATCAGCAGTATTATCTGGATATTACTAAAACGTACAGTAAGTATATATAAATACATATCATATATATATATATATATATATATATATATATATATATATATATATATATATATATATATATATATATATATATATATATATATATATATATATATATATATATGTATATATATATATATATATATATAGTATATATATATATATGTGTGTGTGTGTGTGTGTGTGTGATATCATCTTTAGAAGCAGTCTAATAGAGATGTCTGTTTCTGAATTGCACACTTACAAAACGTCTAGTTAGTATTATAAATTATGTGGTTTAGGAATCAACTGATCACAACTGGCTTTTCCCCAGTCGGCCCTGTGCCTGATGCATGTTTAATTTTGTCCACGTGAGCGAATGAAGTGTGCAGTACTCACAATACGCTGGTGCTTAGTGTAGAGGTTGCATTCTGTACATTTCTAACAGGGGCCCACCGGGAACAGTAACAGTGCTCAATCGAGTAAGTTTGCAGTAAATACATCAAAATTCTTGTTTTAGATACCTCCAATCCGCCCAGGCTAGAACTACTATACAGTGCTCGGAAGGAATACAATTTGAAAGATCTTACACCGGCGTCATACCAGGACTTGGTCCTAAGGTAAACTTTGGAATATTCTTTCATTGGTAGCCTACCTCTTCTTTCTAAATCGTTCATCAGAGACTTTTTTTTACTACAACTTATTCTGTGTTTAAAGAAAGTTTGGTTCTGAAAATATGTGTATAATTTTGCAAAACAAACTAATGGCTGCGGATGTAAGCATGGTAACAGTTTAGTGGATACACTTTGGTCCTCTCAAGGCCTATCTAAGGTTCATTTCGAAGTAAGTTTAATTGCCCAATGGAATGGGTTTTCACAAATTATGACACTCCTGATAGTTTATATAATGGTCCACTGAGCAGATCATGTTTTATGGTTGAAAACATGTACATGTATTTATTGAATTGTGGTTAATTAAAATGAATATTTACAGTATGTATTACAAACGATTCATATAGTAAAATGTAATTGCTTGAAAAAAGTCCAATACATTACCTATTAATTTTGGACAGGATTGTTATTTTACCAGCCATGCGCCAGGCTCTGTCTATTTCAAATGGTTGATTCGCCTGGTATCATCTGCCTAGATGCACATTGGCATTGCTTGCAGGCAACACTTACATCTTTGCACCATGTGTATGACAAGTAACATTTAAACCAACCTATTCTGATAAATCCTCTTTAGTCTATAGCATTCTACATTGTTATAACCGGTTGTTTTCTAACGCAGGATGCAGAACGACCCCGAGCTCTTTGATAGATACTACTCGAATAAACGTTCCCAGGCCGACAAATCAGCGTGTGATGGTCGCTGTAGGCATGAACACTTCTGTTTCAATAGCCAGGCAACATTTCACCAGTACCTTAGCTGTAGTAAATCCTATGTTGACCCATCACCTGGCACATCAACAGCGACTCCTAGCGGAACATCAACACGAGAACCGTTGACGTCACAGGAAGTAACGTCACAGAGAGTGACACCTACAAGACCAGTTAGTAGAGCAGTCAGCGATGCTCCAACGATTTTTAACAGAATGCTTCTTTGCGTTTGCGTTGCTACTATGATGGTCTTAAGTAGAGGATAAGTAAGCCAGGGAAGCAATGGATTCAAATGGGGTTGTATGCATTTGAGAAATCGCAAAAGATTTTGATGCACCTTAACATGCATCATAAAGATATGCACTATTTTTGTAAACTAACTTATGACATGCAACACAAACGCAGGCGCTAATGCAAATGCTTAAAATGCAAGATGTTTGTACTATGCCATGGTAAACAAGGCCACCTCAAGCCAACGGAGAGGCAATGTTTCTTAACCTGAAACCTTAAGCTGTATTTAAGGTAACCAAGTACTTGCCACTAAGATTGCCACGCTTGTCGTGATTATTTTGATAATTTGACAAGCTTTTGTATATTGAGTGTACATATTTTTCTGTAAGAGGTTTGGTACAAGTATATATTAAATATATGACGTATTGAAACAAAGGGATATACTTGCAAAATATTTTCATTTTCATTTTATTGTGCTGTTACAACCTTTCTCACAGTTACTGGTGTATGTATGAATGATTTCAAAAGGACATTTACAACAAATTGACCTACTATTATACGATTCCCAAATAAATGTGTCAACACTAATAACGTTGTGGCCTCTAAAGCAATGGCACAGTTGGAGAAAAAGAAATGCTCACTAATTGCTTGCTTCCTGTATCTCATCACCGTCTGGGTTCGATTGTGGTCTGAGGCATGTTAGAAAGTTGCGCGAGACTTCGAATTAAGCATTGGGTTTCCTTCGACATGGACTATTTTTTGGCCACGGTTGAGTCTCAGAATTGAAGAGGAATTAATGATGAAATACTCCAAACACATTATCCTAATTCGCTGAACATCTGTGCTGCCATCTCGGAATTTTCCAAAAAATGTTGAAAATGTCAAAATTGATTTATCGAATACATAGTGTGTATTAAGTAAGTTGTTATTGACTTTATTATAGATATTAAAAATATACATAACTTTTGAGAAATACAGTACGATAACAAAACAAATATTTGAACTTGACTTTCATTTTTCAAATAAGATTGATTCAGTTGCATCACCATGCGATGGTCTCGGATTTAGACCAAAGCCACAACCTTTAAATAAAGGTACGCCTTTTCTATTCTGCAAATGTAACAATGAGAGCGTGAGAGCGTGGTATTTTATGAAAATGGTGATTACAATTTTGTGCAGTTCCCATCAAAGCCATGTGATTCCGTGAAGGCATTGTTTGTATACACCGTTTTAGAATCCAGATCCGTGTGTGATGTAGGGTCGGCTTCTTTTGGGTGAGATGATTCTTTTGCTGGTGGTTTATAGACTACGTGGGCAGCAAGAAAGAGAAGAAAGACAGCACATTTGACGCATACAATGGTGATTGTGAGACTGACTGCCAGTCTACCTGAGTCATAGATCCAGCAGGAACCTCGCCTGCCGCCGCAGTCCTCCTGCCACAGCGTACAGCTCGTGTCCAGGATGCTTCCAAACAGAAAGCTCGCAGGAAACGCGCCTTCAACGAAAATATAGTAGGCTTAAGTTGATGGTAAATGAGTTTGCATCAGAGTTCGGTGCATCCCGCCAATTACAGGCCTCTAAATACTGATGGATGCAGTGCTGGTTAGACGAGTTATCCTGCTCCTCCGAGGCATAGTCAATGCATTCAAATAGACATGTGTTATTAATCATGTCAACAGACGTAATTAGTATGATGAATGTGGATGACCACACTGCTGGGAGTCTACATGAACGTGACCACATGTAATTACGACTTTAGATACAGCATGCATAATGTATTGACTATGCCACAGAGGGGATTTGTATTTCCGCTACCATTGTCCAGCTAAGGAGCCTGACATGTGATTGGTGGAAGGCAGCTGCCTGAGGTATTAGCTTGGGGCCTATATATCTCAAGATTTACAATATAGTTTACCTACAAATAGCTTAGAATATATTGGTCAAGGGAAATAGCTCAAAGTGAATGGAGTTGTTTTATATAAAGTTTTCGATAATTATATTTCATGTTTTTATACTCACCTAATAATTTAGTTGTGCCCCACTGGACGCAAACAGCAAAGGAGCGCACATGGTCCGGTACTACCCTGCAAATAACATACATGCACTGCTTAAGTCTTAATTAATATTATAGGGAGTTTGCCTAATATGTTAATATCACGTGTTAACATCTCTTAGTTGTAATGTCAACATTCCTAAATGACACCTAACGTACATGCATGCTTATCTTTTTCAAAGACCTAATATAATAGTTATAGAAGATTCTTTTTATATTTCTGAATATTCAACTACATTTTAACAAAGTGTAAGTTGAAGACCATATGAATGTGATAAAATTTGGT
This sequence comes from Maea johnstoni, assembly GCA_963942565.1. Classification (NCBI taxonomy): domain Eukaryota; kingdom Metazoa; phylum Annelida; class Polychaeta; order Spionida; family Magelonidae; genus Maea; species Maea johnstoni. The sequence goes on from OZ012684.1 coordinate 93,704,614, forward strand.
AAACACCAGACGTTGACCTTTTAAAATACTGTGATAAAATAAAATGCAGAGGTTTAATTATTTCTAATGCACATTTTGTCTACAACAAAATCATGGAATTGACTAAAATGTCAGCTACTGATGATAACTCTGGTGTTCACACATGGTCTGGCAACTTTGAAGATAACTCATCAATAACAGTAATGTTTTGAAATATATATTTAAAAAAGGGCTTGTTGAAACTAGCTACCAAATATTGTATCTTCGGTTCATCTAGATATTTACAAATATGTCAGACGATGTGTACAACTAAGATACAAGAGATTTAAGGGTTGGGAGGTATAAGATACTGAGCAGGACTTACCTGAGGCATAACGTAAGTCCAGGTACGTATCCAATAAACACAAAGGTGACTAGCAGGAACATGACGGGCAGGAAGATGAAGAATTGGTCACAGGTAGTCTTACACTGTCCGCCTAGTGCAGCAATGGTAGAGTTTGCTTGAGTATCTATACAGGTGCAATTTTCGTAAACCTGAAACGGCATGTTCAGTAAATGTATATACTTTTCATTTCTAATGAAAAGGAAAGAAAAATGCAAAAGTAGACCAGCGTTACAATCTTTGACATTGTATGTTTTGATGAGGCAGGTATACTTTTATTGGCGGGGCCCTCAGGCCGCGCCTATCTGGGAAGCTGTTTTGAAGCGTTCATAGTCTGGACGGCCATGTTTGAAATCCTGAGGCCGGACTGAATATAATTCTCTATTCTGATTGGTTATAATATAAATGTTGCCTTTGCCGCGGAAAATTGTACCTTCCTTATTTTAATTTAGCATGAAGTTTTCAAATATATAAAATATTTTAAGCGGACATAAAGTATATTTTTCAGTAAAGGAAGGAAAATTACTAAAGAAAAAAATTACTATGTGTATAGAATGAAATCAGGAGACTTCGTAACCAAACTATTGGTCATGTTTACTTGGTAAGCACCAATATGATGTCTTATTCAGTATAGATATATGACACTATAAGGAACGTGTAAGAAATGCGTTGTTTTGGTACAAGTATGATAAGCAGAATACAACCTTACCATGTTGAGACTACTTTTGCCAAAGGCCCAGGATTGAAAATATGTTTGAAAGCAAACCTAACTCTGTAATGTTGGTATCTATTTAAGATATATTGCCGGATAAGCACCAATGAGCAAATGCCTTAGTCATATTTCATCTTTTCGTATCATAGTTTTGGCTACATAAGCCACCAGCAGTGATTTTATTTACCTTTTTACCATCTTTCACCGTTGATGAGAGGCAGCCAGCGTGACAAGGCGAGAAGTATTCAATGTTCTCCATGTCGCAGATAGGCTCAAAGCTCTGAGACGTGCAGCCACAGGCCTTATTGCACGGGTGGCTGAGCTGGGGATTCTCTAGGGAGATCGACCTAAAGAGAGGGGTATGTGTATGGGTAGTGGTAAGATCAGTACATGGGAATAAACCTAACCAATACTTGAAGTAAATAAGTATTCTTAATGATCAATTACTTCACACATGTTATCTCTTCAGACACGTACAGAAAGAATGAAAACACCAATACAAACAATACATCGAATCAATCATTTCATGAATAGTAAAGTTAACTATTGCCAAAACTTAACACTACATTAGTTGAATGTAGCTTAGATGGCCGCAGTGTGTTACACTTGGTCAACGTTTAAACACTGTCGTTAGAAAGTATAACGTTAACAATTGGATTTCCTAGACAAAAATGTCAAAATAGGATTTAGAATGTATGTGAATCAATTAATTGCAGGTTATTGAGTTTGTTTTCCAATATATATTTCTGGTTTTCTTTCTCGATCACGGGAAGATAGGACCAAATAATTTACCGGTGCATTACTGGCAATGTGCTACGATCTTACCTGTTAAGATATTGCTGGTTTACTCCTGCTATGGCCTTCGGTTCACATCGGATGAGCATGATACCGCCAGCTAACATACTGAGAAATGCAACTAGAATTCCTTGTTTCAACAAACCGCGCACTTTGAAATTAAACTTTGTTGGAATAAGTCCACCTATGAGTTGTCCAAAAAGGGCACCTGGTATTGCAACCATACCTGAATATCTAGAAATAGAATTTGAAGCCTGTTCCTGTGATGAATATGCATAATCAGTGATGGCTCATATATATATATATATAAATATATATATATATATATATATATATATATATATATATATATATATATATATATATATATATATATATATATATATATATATATATATATATATATATATATATTACATAAAGAGAGAGAGAGAGATGTATGTGTGTGTGTGCGTTTGTTAGCAAAGCATTTTATTTTTCATTTTTACAAGCTTTATCATCCATTGAAAAACCTTTCTAACTCAAGAGAAAATTTATCCTACACGAAGATAATCAAATTGATGAGGTTAGTTTCTTTGACTACAGAGACCAAATCATCTCGTTGTGGTACTGCGATCTTTTGATTATGACATACCTGCATATGTTGCGGCATTGGCTGCAGTTTGCCGGAATTGGTTCTGTAGTAGTTTTGTCAGGAAAGCCGTGATGCCATTGATGAGATAGCCCTCGCACGCTCCAGCCAATATGACGAGTAGAAAGGTGGGGTTCCTGAGAAGGGTGCTTAGAGCTTGTGCTACCTGGGAGATGGACACACCTGTGGTCTGATCTGAGTGGCTAACAGTAGATGATCCATCTAGAGCCTGTGCTACCTGGGAGATGGACACACCTGTGGTCTGATCTGAGTGGCTAACAGTAGATGATCCATCTAGAGCCTGTGCTACCTGGGAGATGGACACACCTGTGGTCTGATCTGAGTGGCTAACAGTAGATGATCCATCTAGAGCCTGTGCTACCTGGGAGATGGACACACCTGTGGTCTGATCTGAGTGGCTAACAGTAGATGATCCATCTAGAGCCTGTGCTACCTGGGAGATGGACACACCTGTGGTCTGATCTGAGTGGCTAACAGTAGATGATCCATCTAGAGCCTGTGCTACCTGGGAGATGGACACACCTGTGGTCTGATCTGAGTGGCTAACAGTAGATGATCCATCTAGAGCCTGTGCTACCTGGGAGATGGACACACCTGTGGTCTGATCTGAGTGGCTAACAGTAGATGATCCATCTAGAGCCTGTGCTACCTGGGAGATGGACACACCTGTGGTCTGATCTGAGTGGCTAACAGTAGATGATCCATCTAGAGCCTGTGCTACCTGGGAGATGGACACACCTGTGGTCTGATCTGAGTGGCTAACAGTAGATGATCCATCTAGAGCCTGTGCTACCTGGGAGATGGACACACCTGTGGTCTGATCTGAGTGGCTAACAGTAGATGATCCATCTAGAGCCTGTGCTACCTGGGAGATGGACACACCTGTGGTCTGATCTGAGTGGCTAACAGTAGATGATCCATCTAGAGCCTGTGCTACCTGGGAGATGGACACACCTGTGGTCTGATCTGAGTGGCTAACAGTAGATGATCCATCTAGAGCCTGTGCTACCTGGGAGATGGACACACCTGTGGTCTGATCTGAGTGGCTAACAGTAGATGATCCATCTAGAGCCTGTGCTACCTGGGAGATGGACACACCTGTGGTCTGATCTGAGTGGCTAACAGTAGATGATCCATCTAGAGCCTGTGCTACCTGGGAGATGGACACACCTGTGGTCTCATCTGAGTGGCTAACAGTAGATGATCCATCTTTGTCACTGCCATGTGCTTGACATTCACGCTCAGGGGCTAACTTTCTCGCAGCTAAACGAGGACAGAACAGAACATAGCTATAACAGAATACAATTTACAACACGATACATAATACTGGAGTGGATGACCAACTGAGTAGTTTTAATTCACAAAAGTAAAATAATACACCCTAATTAGGGATTAATAAAAATGTCATAAAAATGTATGTATGTTTATATTATGTATGGATTTATGTATGTTTGTATGTATGTATGTATGTATGTATGTATGTATCTTTGTACGTAATATTTGTGGGTGTACACACGCATTTACCGGTTATGAATGTCTAAAAGTTTGAATATTAAGTAGAATTCGGCGTGATTGAAAGCACAACGTCTACACGTAGTTACTGATCATATTCTCTATCATAATCTATATTGAGTACAATAATTTCCATTTCACTAACCTGGTAGTTGTCTTGGATAACAGGACATGAATATACTGACAGTAAGGTACAGGGCACTGGCAATCAGCAGACCTATCCACCACGCTCCTACCCATCTCGGGTCATCTGGCGTGATACCTATTCTGAAATACAGCAAATATCCCGATGAACAGGTCTCGTTTCTTTAGAATCCCTTCTTTATTAGACCATTGCATGTCCATTATATAGGATTCTTTGACATTGCTAAAATTGGAAAAAAAATGGATTTTCATCTGTTTTTTCAGAATAGATTTCTGTTGCGAGTAGCAGAAATTGTCGTCCATAATATGAGTATATTCTTGTATTTTATGACATTATGATATAATTAAAATAAGAATAAAAAATACTAACATCATTTGACAAACGTAAATAGTATGTTAAAGGAAGAGCCATAGCTATTATGTACTGTATTACTATTCTGAATTTTCTAAATCATATTTCAACATATGTGCAAACAGAAAATAACGCATTGATTTGATTTTCAGACTTTATGTATAGGCTATCGCATCTGTCACCAAGAGGTGTGTATACTTATCTTATACATGTCATAACATTGTTAACCTACTGGGAAAGATTACTTATTTCGATAATTTTACCAACATATTTAAAGCAATCTACATACAGTAAGCACAGAATGCAGAGAACGTTTTCGCTACTCAAAGCAACTGAATAGGGATATTCCTGCAAGAGAGAAATGTAAACGCAATATTTGGATGCAATGCAATGTAGGTATATGTTAAGTCATAATCGAAAAGCTAAAGCAAGTTTCAATGAGACACATATGACAATTGATATCGTAGAAATCAGTATATCATATTGGCGTGTATGAAAATAAAAGTGGTTCGAAGTCACGTACTTTTATCCATCCACTCTGCCAGTATCTACGTAGATATTGAGAAACTGGCCCCCTAGGAAAAACCCGAGGATTGGTCCTATGATATTAGAGCCGTGCAAAATACCTGCAACATAATAGAAATGTTTCGTACCACTTTTGATATATATGTATATGTATGTATGAATATATATATATATATATATATATATATATATATATATATATATATATATATATATATATATATATATATATATATATATATATATATATATATATATATATATATATTAGAGCTGCACTCACCACTCACGAACTCGAGTGGCTCGAGCATTAGGGCAGGCGAGCTGAGCTCGAGCTGAAGTCGTCAACTCGCGAACTCGTCTATGTTTGGAACACAAACGTAATACAGAACATCTAACACTAACTTTCTTATTACCGCTTATCACTCTCATGTTTTGTTTACAATCCCTAATGTATAAAGGCAGTGTTGAGCGTTACACTGACCTTTGTACCGCTCTGTAGAAAGCAATATGAAAATATAAATATGTATTATTCTATGCAGGCACATTTTAAAATGAAATAACCTTGTAAATGTTAGCAATTCTCCATCCGTAAGTATTTCCTTCTTAATTGGTGGGCTAAATAATGAATATTTATTTTTAAAAACCGCGCAACCACGAGCTCATGAGCTCACGAGTCAAAATGGTGGTGAGCTCATGAGTTGATCTCCCTCTGTGAGTGCAGCTCTAATATATATATATATATATATATATATATATATATATATATATATATATATATATATATATATATATATATATATATATATGCATATATGTATATATATATATATATATATATATATATAAATATGTATATATATATATATATATATATATATACATATATATATATATATATATATATATATATATATATATATATATATATATATATATATATATATATATATATATATATATATATATATATATAGAAAGCATAGAAAGCATTACGTAAATTTAGATATGTTTTCTTTTATACATTCAAAATGAAATAAGCATGTAAATTTTAGCAAATCTCTATCAGTGAGCATTCCTTTCTCAACTGGTGGACTGAATAATGCATATTTATATTAAAAACTGCGCGTCCATGAGCTCATGAGTCAATATGGTTTTGAGCTCATGAGTTGATCTCCCTCCGTGAGTGCAGCTCTATCATATATATATATATATATATATATATATATATATATATATATATATATATATATATATATATATATATATATATATATATATATATATATATATATATATACATATATATATATATATATGTATATATACAAGTGTGTATACAAGTATGTATGTATGTACGTATGTGTTTGTATGTATGTTTGTATGTATGTATGTATGTATGTTTGTATGTATGTATGTATGTATTCATGCATTTGCTGATTTCAAAGCAATCTCACCAATGTAAAGAGGAGCTTGTCTTGTCCTTACGTTCTCGTCGATAAGAACTGTACTGATGGTGAAGATGGTGGCGCCACCAAATCCATTAATGCATTGGCCCAGAATGAAAAGCCATACATAGCTGTGTTGGTTGCCACCTCTTTCCTGGCAATTATCTGTTGTGTTTTCTGTAATAAAGTAATCCAACATAAGCAGGTAGTAGATGGCACTGATGGAATAATCAGGGTTAGCATAAATAGGGTAAGCATGCTTGCTATGCTACCCGTGAGGAGTCTTGCCGGAATTGAAACGGTCACTACAAATACGATATACTACTGGAATCATAAGCAAGACGAGTCTGCATGTAACGTCAACTGACGATTACAAAGTAAGCATTCACTTTATTACTGATTAATAATAATAATAATAATAATAATAATAATAATAATAATAATAATAATAATAATAATAATAATAATGATAATGATAATAATAATAATAATAATAATAATAATAATAATAATAATAAAAATAATAATAACGATATTCTTGATATAACTCTTCTTCTGAATACTATCATTATTATTATTATCATTATTATTATTATTATTATTAGTTATTATTATCATTATTATTTATTATTATTATCATTAACATCATCATCATCATCATCATCATCATCATCATTATTATTGTTATCATAAGTAGTAGTAATAGTAGTAGTAGTAGTATCAATATTATTATTATTATTATTATTATTATTATTATTATTATTATTATTATTATCATCATCATTATTATTATTACTCACCTCCTGGAACACACACACGCTGCTACCAAGTTGATAGTTTCCTCCTATCCAATGTGGCAGTGTCAGCAGAAAACAGCCCACGCTGAGAAACAAAGGGGCTATTGTCAATATCCTTGGTTTGTGGCCATGGATTGCGAAGTAGCCCACAGGAAAGCACATAATAGCACTGCTCACGGCGTAGGAGGCTGGTATCAGGGCAACTGTTGAGCTCGGTAAGTTGTATCTTCTCTCAATGGAGCTCAGAATGATATTAGCTATGCCAGACATAGCAAAACCTGGGAAGGAGAAAGAAATCTAAGCCTAAGTACGAAAAGGATAATACAGGTTCGGCATATCATTCCATTTATGTATAGAGTAGGCAAAGAGTGAAATGCAAACTTCAATGAACAAATTTCAGTCAAATATTTCTCAAATGTTTGATTTGTTTACCAGATACTCTTATTAAATGTCAAAACATGCGCTACCTCAGTATGCGCATGCGTTCGGAACATACATTGTACCACCATTAGAGTGAAATGCAAACTTCAATGGACAAATTTCATTCAAATATTTCTCAAATATTCGGTTTATTTACAAGATACTCCCATTAAATGTCCAAATATGCGCGACCTCAGGATGCACATGCGTTCGGAACATACCTTGTACCACCACTAGCCAGCAGAGGAGAAGTAGCAGCACGTTGGGTATATTGGCCGCCTGGAGCCAGCGGGGGCGACAGGAAAACCAGCCACACCTTGTATCATCCTCCAACTCTGTGCTGACGTCCCCCTTCCCTGCAGCATCCTCCCTTTTCTCGTTGTTCCTGTCGTCGCGGGAATCAGCCATGCTTACTTCTTATTTAAGAACTGGGAGCATCTGAAATATGAGATCAACTTAACAGTCATTCCCTAGAAGAGCTTCGAGGTCAAATTCAGCTCGAGGCACTTGAGAAAGTTGCCAGTGACTTGGGGTTGCGCGATGGTACTCCAGTTTACCTCAGCTGTCAAAGATGAATTGTCACGATTAGCATGTATATGAAGGAAGGAAGGAAGGAAGAAGTGGGTTTTTCGTCGCTTTCAACAGCTTATGTCATACTAGTATTGCGACAAGATAGAACCTCGGAACCGGGAAGAAATTCCCTTCTTCTCACAGATAGTTCCAATGGGTCGTTCAGTTGCAGAAGGACTATAGGCAGCCCTCCACAATGCCGCACATTGATATAGCGACCAGGCCAACCCACTTGGGATTCCAGCGGGGATTCGAGCCTCCAAACTCACGTTTGGGAGCCAGGCGTCACAACCACTAGGCACTAGGCATTTATATGACATGAAAAGTGACGATCCACAAAATTCGAATGTCGAAAGTTATCCTATGGATATGACTGAAGTCCAGTAATTTAAATTGTCTTTGTTTTGATCCAGGTCATTATCGTTTATATGAAGGTTTACATGGTAGTGCCACCTGGTGACAACTATTTCAGCCAGTTGTCGTTTTAAAGCCACTGAAAGTGTGCTCTAGGATTAACATACTTAAACAACCTACCCTGGCTATGGGCAGGGGAAGAGAGATTCGTGTCCAGACAAGACTGTTATTAATTTCCATGTCTGTTTTGTCAGCTTTCGATTTCAGCCTTCTTCTTTTCAAACAGAGCTATTTGAACAACACCCGACTATCATATAGACACAGACAATTTTGTGGAAGTGATATGATCCGTTCACATACAGATTAGATACTAGTTAATGATTTGTCTCACTGATTAAACAACTGAACTACTGAACTCGAGTTCAGAGTACACATTCAGATATTGTTGGGGAGTCCGTGTATTACCAAGCATTATTTTTCAACCGAATGGTTGTACAAATAGCCTAGAAATAAACTTGCAGTGGTAGAATTGTAGTATTGTATTGTATATTTATTTGCCTTAAAAATCATTTATGAAAGTACAGTACAAATAATCGTTTTCTATCAAAATAAACTTATGTGAAAGAAAAGCTTTAAGCAGCGGAAAACAGGTTGACGGCGTTCGCCCATAGAGGGAGCCACCGGAAAATATAGTCAACCATCTTAGTATAACTTATATAAATAAACAGGAAAGACCCTTGACGCGCCTATAGGATAGGATAGTGACGTTGTACCCACGCAGGGGGAGCCACACATACCATCCGAGAATTAAAGATAGCCAAAAACATATAGAATAGTGACGTTGTGCCCACGCAGGGGGAAATACAATGTATTCATGTATCCTGTCCTGCTCTTACCTGGTTCGTCCCCGCAAAAGCGATAAAAACATGCAGATTTTCAATTTCAGTCGCCATCTGGATGAAATCAACAAGCATGCATCGATTTTGTATCGGACATACTATACAAATTAAATACGATTAAAGGACAATTATACCTTGAATAAAACTTAGGCCTAAATAGTTGTGTATCGTATTCTCTACTTAAACCCAAGTTCCCACCACTGCAACCTTCATACGTGAAGTATATTGCTGTTTAAACACAAATTAACACACAAGAAATAGAGGCACCGGGAGTGGCCATTTTAGTTTATTCTGCTTATCTAAATACTTAGAACTTTTTTTTATCTTTTTGCCTTTTCTGCTAGTGGGAGTAATGTCATATTCTAATGTATGACACCTACGCCCTATTAGATATGACCTAGTGCACTTTTCTTTTGCAAAGTTCTAGCGGTAAATACACCTTTTTCCAACCATCAATGCATAGCTTTAACCGATACTGCAGAAATACCTGTTACCCGCATTGCATACATGTATGTATATACTAATGTACTATTGTTTGTTATATTTTTTGTGGCATGGCCCATTTATTGCGGTACAAATGACAAACCTAAAGCCAATACTAAGGCGATAGGCGTGTACCCAGTCTGCAAATGGCTCATACTACGATATGCTTGAATATTTCATGGCCTGCATTAGTCATCACAATGCAGGTCTATATTATAATATAACTTTTCTTTCTTCATTATTATAAATATTACTATACATCATTCTTTATTATTTTGCCTGTATTTGTAACTATATAGATATGATTTTGTAACCTAAACAGTTACAGCCAATAAACATATATATATAGCTTATCTGAGCTGTTTGGCACATACATATCATTAGCTGCTACCTTACTGCTAATGAAAAGCGTGTACCAAACAGCTCAGATAAGCTATTAATAGACTAAAATGGCCGCTCATGATGCCTCCAGTTCTATGAGTTCACGCATATAGAAGATATAGACAAAGTAATAGGTATTGAACAACATGATAAAGAAAATGAACTTTTTGATATAATACTGAAGGCAAAAAGAAATCTATAAATGTAGATTATATGCAACGTGGAATAAAGACAAAAGTAGTTCAAAAATTGAAACAAATACAAGCAACTTTAATATGGTCACTGACAAGACTGCGTACAGGTGATCTATTAAGATTTTCTGAACTACAGATGAAGTGTAAATGACTTTCATTCAGGGAAATTATGGTAGAGGGTTTTACAGACTGGTGGTCCCCCTTAACAGGCGGACTCTTCACAACATGTGACTGTACATCCACTGCAGTGCTAACATAGGTTCTCTCTTGTGTGCATCCAAATTGGGATTGCAGAGATACTCGGTGACACCTATTTCCCATTGTGCACGTCTATCATGTACAGACAAAACATCCCTGACAAAAAGTGTCTCTCACAGAATATGGCAAAAAATGCACATAATTACAAAAAGAAATGAAATAAAATCATAGCAAAATTGTTGATTTAGTAGGTTTCTGTTGCTTTTAATTGCTTCATGAAGATCGCAACAAAGCTGAAGTTACCAACCAAGGGCCCGAATGCCTGTGTTTTGCGAGACACACTTCTTATCTTAGGTTTATCTAATGGCCATGTTATTGTGGCGCACATCACACTTAGTTTTATCATACGATAGTTAGCAACCGAGTATTGTGCAAACAAAGTGTCTACCATTCGATACACAGTGAGACTCCTATGCCCAGGCTGGAATCCTATTCGGGGTATGTGATAAAGTAATTTAGGGTACTCTGGTTTCTATTCGCAACTACCTTGTCAAAATCAAGCCGTTTGTAAGTCCAGCCGTGGTAACATGTATGATAGTGTGGTCTTCGACCTTCTGAAGACCGCTGATACTTTCGGGATGCTTGACGAAGTTATCAGTATGGTCAGACAGGACCATGTGTGGTCTAAGGACATGTGGAGGAATAGGGTATGGGAACGGGCGAGAGCTCTGGATGCAGGCCACTGGCGCCTGGAAATTCGCTGCTACAGGAACCTTGACCTGCTGTCGGGGGTCTGCGACCAGCCAGGTTATCTTATCTGGTGGAAAATTTCAGATTCGAATCATCGTATGATGAGGTGCTGTGAGATCATGGTAAACTTGCTGTCACACTCGAGTCTGCTGAGAGCAGACGACGTTCGTCTCAAGAGGCGGCCCCTAGCAACGAGGTTCTGTATTTTTTGTGATAGCTGCAGTAGAAGACGCTAGACATTTCATTATGGGATGCCCTAAATGGCAAATGTTGAGAAACGAACTTTTCAGAGAGATAGCAGACATAGAGGATGGGATCGGGCAGGCAATTCTCGACGCCCAATGTGATACGTTGCTAATGCTACTGTGGAAGCCAGTTGAGGGGTTCACTATTGAACAAATGCCTCGTGCTACTTACCCTGTATTAGTTACCTTAGTTGTCTAACCTATGTTATGTTCTATAAAGCGATGCCATGTCTGCTGGCGGTCTCACTATAGGTCCACCTTAATTTGTTTACCCTAAGAGTGTATCTACGGGTCCACCTTATGCTGGACAGTGATGTGAGTTGTGGTGCCGCTAATTTACCGCCTCTCACAGTCTAGTATTATCTGTACATTCTACTGTCTCCTCTTTCTAAGGGACGTAACCTTAACCCTTTATCACTCAATGACGCAATAACTCGCTACATGAGTGCAGCTGCACTTCCTCAGTAGCGAGTTATTGCGTAATTGTATTTGTGCACTTATTCCTACGAAGCGAGTTTTGGCGTATTTTGCGTACCACGATCTGAACTCGCTGGTGTGCAAGTGATTTTCTAATAAAGCTATGAAATTATTGTGCTTTCCTTTTCTTCGTAATCTGTAGTATTGTCATGTTTATTTTCGGACTTGAAGTCCGATTTTTTCGACGGGAAAACAACGGGAAATCCCCTACCAAATATGGAAGTCATGGGGAATTCCCGCATCGTATTTGTGCACTTATTCCTACGAAGCGCGTTTTGGCGTATTTTTGGTCCCACTATTTTAGATCGGTGATGTACATGTTTTTTTCTTAATAAAGACATTAAATGATTTGGCTTTCCTTTTCTTTGTAACCTGAAGTTTGGTCTTGTCAATTTTTGGACTTGAAGTCAGTTTTTTATGATGAGAAAACTACGAGAATACCCTCTCCTAATATGGCAATCATAGGGAATTCCCGCCTGGTGACGTCGTCGTGTTTTGGCGTCTTTAGCAACACGCAAATCATCGAAAGTCTCCCTTGTTTTTTCCCTGTTTCTCAGAATAATTGGCGTCTTTTAACATAGAAAATTCTGAGGAAGAGGGGGAGGGCAATGATAGATGTCCTCTGCACGATCTGTGGGAGTCATATATGATGACAAACCACTCGTGCAACTGCGCAAAGAGGACAAACTTGCCAATCATTCCTCCCAACGCAACAATGCCTCTGAGGAGCAACCCCTCAGACAGTGCTGGGGACCTCGCAACATTGTTGCGTTGAGTGATAAAGGGTTAAGTTAGCCCGTGGCGGATAGTTTGTTTTAGCTATCCTCTCTAGCCTATCTACATCATCAAGCTCCTGTATGAGAATGGGATGAGATAGTAACATTTTTGTATTTATTTTTGTTCAACACGTTTATTATTATTTCGATGTATCGTATTTTATGCGCAGATGCGTAGTCAATAAATATACATACATACGGTGAGATGACCCTGCCATGCTTTGAGGTATAAACAACCCCGCGGATGGTAACGGCCAGACGTCTCCGAGAAGCCAGATGTATCGCACGAGGCTGAACGCAGACATCGACCGTATACCATTTTACAACAGGGATAACGAAAGTATCATCAGTCCCCCCACCCCTGAACATTTATTTTGAATTGCGGTGAGCACAATAAATCCAAAGTTCAAGGTTTTTTGCAGTGGACTTCTGAGAAAACACTTAGCGGACTCGACTCAGTTGGACTTTATAGTCAACCAGCAAAATTATGTAGGCAGTAAATGACAGATATATAAACTTTCTGCCATCTTATGTTCCAGATACACACTATGTTGGCAGGTCATGATGCGCAAAGATTGTTTTCTAACAGCTAAAACGATTTCTAGCAGTTTGCGATTGAGCAGTGGACGCCATGGTATGCCCAATAATAGTGGCCGTGGCACTACCGGAAATAGTACAAATATTGGGCTCTTAACAATGAAAGTTCCGAAGAGAATTGTTAGGATCCCAATGCAGGGTTGGTATTGTGCTCCTAACAGTGAACGTTGTCCAGTACAACAAACAAACTGACCAATCTGCAGCGAGATTGAGGGTGGAGCTGATGATAAGTATCAGTATCGTTTTAGCATTCTGATTCATAAATCAACGGAACGACTTTCATGCTCTTATACAACTAATAGCCTTTACAATTCCCTAGCCATTCTTAACTTCATGACATTTCTCAAACTCCCTTAGTTGATACACATTTAGATTGAAAAAGAAACGGTTAAGATGTGTACGTTAAATGACAGTCCCCAGTATGCTTTTGGCCTCAAAACATCAAGCGTGATGGACACTAAGAACTTGGGTTTGGAATTTCGTTTTTCTTCTAGTGGGTGTAAATGTTGTAGAAAACTAAAAAATACTAGATACTTTTCTCAAATCCTTTTAGCCAGATTCAAATTGATCACTTGGCTATATGATGAAAATACCGAACTAAGACAACCAATGATACTCTTCAAGGTTTCATAGTACGTTTCCTCCCCATTTATTCCCTTAGATAAATTCTTCGATACTACCTAGAAACAATGAATAACTCAACATCTATGATATTACCTGTTTAAGCTGCAATGGGATTCAGGTGTCTGCCCAGGCGACTGCGTTGAAATAAGCGTGTGTTACCTACAGGCAGGTGTGAGATCATGTCATTCTGCCCACTTCACCTTCAAGATGGGATAAGATTATAGAATTCTCTGATGCTAATACAAAACAGTGACCACTGGCTACAATTATCTTCCTAGCGCTATAGGGATAGCCTCATCAAGCTCAAACGATTCCAAACAATATAAACAGTAGCGGTGATTTATCGGTCTTAAAAATAACAACACTCGTTGTGAACTCTGCCCGCCTCTTGTTAATAACACCCGGGCGTGCATGGGCTTGGTCAGTACTGAGATAAAACTGTGAACTCTGCCAGTCCCTTGTCTTGATAACACTGGTTAATACATAGTGTAATACGATACTCCTTGCTGAACTGCCTAAGTGGCTACTTTTGCAAAGATGATCTCAATTTTTTGCAGACTAGTTTCAAGATTCAATGTATGAAGAATTGAAGATCGATTGACTTATTTCACAAATGTATTTGCAACCTTAGGTATATGAATATCGCTTTACTATTGGTTCTTCCTTGACAATTTGTAATCATCATTTGAGAAATGTATATATATATATATATATATATATATATATATATATATATATATATATATATATATATATATATATATATATATATATATATATATATATATATATATGTGTGTGTGTCTGTGTGTGTGTGTATACACTTTAATATTTGATTCCTCAGCATTGCTGTGTCGTAAGTATATATGAAAGTCGGTAATCCCAGTCTGTCATCCAATGTTTCGGGTCAGAGTCGCCTGCATTGCTTGTATTGACTCCAGCACTATCTACGTACGCCGCCTTATGTGATCCTGAAACATGGTCCTCATCAGACCCCTGGGATTGCGTGGTCTTCTGTTTATCCCTCCTAAAATAGACAATTAAGGGCATGACAGCAGATTTTGTAAATGTGTTTGTCGTCATTTTTTATTCATTATTAAGTAGTTATTTTTTTTGCTGTAATTATATAGTTACAAAAGTTGTACATCTACTGATATAGATAGTAAACATAACATAACAAAATAGAACATTACCAAATACAGGAACTTAGAGAAACCAAAAAAATAAAAATAAAAAAGTGTTTACATATATATAGGAAATGAGACAGGAATTGCCCTTTACCGCTTTTACCTCCAAAGTAGGTTTTTTGGTATATATTGATTCTAAAGATAAGCCTAACTCCGAACTAGCCAATTGATGTTGGACTAAACAAGAAAACACGTGGGAAAACACGACTAAGCCATGTCACTGGTAACTTTCTCACTATGATCTCGAGGCGGCCTCGAACCGGGAACATTTAGCAATGATGGCGACACTTCGATATGACTTGAACTGAGCATGCTGCGTAATAGAACAAACCTGCCCAAGTTGATGGCGTCTTCAATAGTCTGCGGTAAAGGTTGGCCCAGTGTCTCAGGTAAGAATAGAGCCAGCGCACCGGCAATCAACGACACGACTCCGAATATGAGAAATGGCGCAGGCGTCAGGTAGTCCCCCAGCAGGACGACCTGTGGCGCCACCATGCTGCTGAGGCGAGACATCATGGAGGAGGACCCCAGACCGATCATCCTACAGTGTAGAATGCAGTAGGTACTACATGAACGTAACAACATGAGCAATACCAGGCTTAATTTAACATTCTTATTGATCATAGAGGTGTCAGTAATGATGTATTATATTTAATTGTATATATATTTGACTACATTAAATGTAGGATGTGTAGTAGAACTACTACTGCTGCTGCTACTTCTACTACTACTACTACTACTACTACTACTACTACTACCGCTGCTGCTGCTGCTGCCATTGCTACCACTACCACTACTACTACTACTACTACTATTGCTACTACTACTACTACTACTACTACTACTACTACTACTACTACTACTACTACTATTGCTACTACTACTACTACTACTACTACTACTACTACTACTACTACTACTACTACTACCACTACTACTACTACTACTACTACTACTACTACTACTACTACTACTACTACTACTACTACTGCTACTGCTGCTGCTGCTGCTGCTATTACTACTACTATTACTTCTACTACCGACTACAGCAATGATTCTTTTATAATAGCGATAGTCATAGACAATACTGCTGGACCATCCATGCTTGATTAATTCCATATGACCTGAGTATTAATAGAACATCTCACAACTTGTTATTTACCTGACAGGAGTGGGAAAGAGCTCTGAAGATATGAGGTAGCACAATGTGAATGTTGAGCTGATGCACACTCTGCCAACCAGTGAGAGAGCATTTGTCAACCAGCCCAGCTCTGAAAATGATTGAAATTAACACCTTTAACGAATATTCCTGCCATTTTCCGGAGTAAGTGAAAAACATTCCCTACATTTTTCGAACCCAAGAAGTGTTTCCGTGAATGAATATGTTTTACTCTTTTAGGATTGTGCACGTGTTGCGCGTTTAGACTCCTTATTAACTTATCCTTATCCCTTATTCAAAACGGATAAGTCCTCGCTTGCATTTTTAAAAAGCAAGGTTCAAAATTTTGAATGACTTTCCCTATGATAGCTTCGCTTATGCTTTTGCATAAAAGGTGCAATTGATAGATCGCTTGTAACTTTAACTGCCACGATATGTTCCCTAAAAGCCTGCATGCTGTCCTCGTTGTCGCAAGGGATGGCCAAACACATTGGCGATTGAAGCGACCTCTATTGGCCGCCTGGTGAGCAGTTGTGCAACTGAATAAGGTTAAACTCACTTGATTTGGTATACCATTGAATTTAGGTATGAATGAGAAAAATTGGGCTCAATGCTAGGTTATCGCAGCATAGCTAGATAAGTAAGTAAAGTTAGGGCATAGTATGATGACTCATGTAGATTATGTTCCCACGATGAATTACATCGCCTGCACACACTCTGTATTGACAGACCAAAGTGGAGTGTTGTTCATGACCTATAGATGGCACTGTGCATGCATCATATCGCCTAGCATACTCAGCCAGAGCCCTCTAACACCACCCGGTGCCATGGATATAAACAATTGCTTGATGACAGGTAAAATAAAATAAATGCAGCAGTGACAAAAAGACATATGACAGCCTATATACTAGGGCATGGCTTCTCAAGCGATGACTACTTACCAGTGGGGACAAATGCCGTGGCGATCATGGTGGCGCCACCTAGCAGGTAGTACACACAGAAAAGCTTCTTTCGGCCGACCTTCTCCACCAGAATCAAGGTAATCGTATTGCCAGGGATCTCTATCGCAGCGGAGATAATGTAGTTCAGATACGTATTGCCAGACAGATTGCGGATGTTTAGGTTGATACCATAGTATACAAAGGCAGAGGTAAACCTGCAAACACAATACAACTTATATGTATGTATGTATGTATGTATGTATGTATGTATGTATGTATGTATGTATGTATGTATGTACGCATGCATGCATGTATGCATGTGTGTGTATATATGTATGTATGTATGCATGTTTGTATGTATGTATATATGCATGCAGCACTTGGCAGATTACCCCTTTCAATAAGTACAGTGTAGTCTACTTTATTGACTGCATCATACGTAGTGCATACAGATAAATAAATAAATGTCGTTACGTTGCCTGGCAAACAAACTAAGGATAGACATTACCTAAAAAGGGTCTATATCTGACGTTACACTATCGTCTTCTAATGGTAAATGTTCAATTTCCCCGGTGGATGGAACACAACTAATTAGCACTATACACAAAGGACTGCGTTTAATCTTACCATTGAAACCAAGCATTGAGTGTGATGAAGGCCATTTCTCGTCTCCGCAGTAGGTCGAGGACGTTCTGGCTCTGGTGGGGATTTTTCTCCGCTTCCAGCTCCTCGAAGGCATTCTCCGGTAGGTGGCGTCTGTTGACTCGAGCTGTTTTGCGAAGTAGAGCGACTGCCTCGCCTTTCCGTCCTTTAGCTAACAACCAGCGGCCTGACTCCGGTAGAAATCTGTTCAAGACATGTTTTGTAAATCCGGTTAACGATACCAAAGAAATATATATCGCATTTCTATATGTCAACCGCGTAACCGCTATCTGTCGTATATATTTACTTAATATCGATTTTGAGTAACTTTTTATATACGAACAATGGGTTCAACTTTTTACTATAATCAAATGGTGTTTATATCCGAGTGAATGCTACTAGTAAATGGTGAATAGATTAGGTGCCAAACCACTCAGCTATGGGGATGTCCGTGATTAACTCTGTGAGTACACATACTGGGACGGAGTTTAGTATACTAGTTTGCCCTACATCACAAGTATGGCGGTGAGGACGGACGGCGCCCCTCCTAGGAACTGCAGCTGTCTCCAATCCTGAACCACCCACGCCAGGAGCCCGAGCGCGATCATACCAACTGTGTATATGTAGCCATTCACGAAGATGATAATGCGCCGCTGCGAGGGACCCACCATCTCACTTCCTTAGCAAAAGGGAGAAGTAAAGTAATGTAGTTGGTGACACACACATATATGCACACACACAGTCAAAGACAGACAGACAGACACACACACACATATATATATATATATATATATATATATATATATATATATATATATATATATATATATATATATATATATTTATATATACATTTATATATATATATATATATATATATATATATATATATATATATATATATATATATATATATATATATATATATATATATATATATATATATATATATATATATATATATATATATATATATATATATATATAGAGAGAGAGAGAGAGAGAGAGAGAGAGAGAGAGAGAGAGAGAGAGAGAGAGAGAGAGAGAGAGAGAGAGAGTGTTCTAATGGTTGAAAAGGAAAAGTGTGATTGTGTTTTAAATGAGGTTTTTAAAATGTTATATTATTATGTGAAAACAAGTGCACTTAAGTAAACTCCTAGCCCGTATCAGCAGTATTTAGGATTATGAGTTTAATTTAAAAAGCAAAATATAGTTTTTACCATGATACTACTCTATCTCATCTATAAACACGCAATAAAAATCAATTGTCATGCATGTTGAAAGCTTCATGAACTTAATCCCCTCAGGTATATCTTCTCTTAACAGGGAAAGCACCAGGTATGCGCTAACTTTAAGTCAGAGCATTGTTTTATTGTCAAAATAGTATAAGGCTTGAGATGGACCTCGTGAAGGAGTCCAATAGGGTTGGGTTGTAGGCTCACCTATTCCACTGTTAGTCTGTGTGGCGGCGGTGGCGGCGAAGCCCTGCATGAAGTAGAGAGTGTAGAAGATGGCTAGGGTTGGAGCGAAGGCGCTGCCCGTCGCCACCGCCGCCATCAGCACAATACTCAAGCACCACGTGGGTCGTCGTCCAATACTACAAACAAAACACAGTTCATAATGGGAAGATGAATATCAGGATTTCACATTTCGTTTATCGTCACATGTTCTGCCATACAGAGCCTTAATCCTCACAAGCCATTTGTACGTCGCTGAGAGAACCGTAGTACACGGAGGAAAATACCGCCTAACCCCATGTCACTGGAAACTTTCGCATATGTCCATCGGACGATATTGGGAAATGATATGCATACGTCAAAATACGCCTCATCAAATGTAGTTCATGTAATATAAAATATATTGAGGAAAGTGTGTTAAGCCTTACTAGAACATAAAAGTTCAGTCTTTTTTTTTCAAATATTGTTTTAGCAGGGTTCTTTGTGTGAACGCGTCTGACGCCAATGGACTAAACACAGAAAAATGATTATCATTATCACTAATTTCGATAAATAAAATACATTAAGCAAATATCGAAAATATATTATAGACGCCTGCCAAATATCCCTCCTCTTCGTTCTGTCCACACTTTAAATTAGGTTACCAGATGTCAATGATTGAGTCTGATGATTGTTATTAACCTTAGATTTCATCAGTGTAGAATCACTGCATAAAAGGTACATTTTCCACTGACAAAAATGACATATAGATATAGATCTATACAATTAGTCTACATGTTTCCGAATGATTAGTAAATAGTGAAAAGACTGGCTTGAATGTTTCAAGGATTAAATTACAAATGATGAATTTCACATTCAGCAGTGAATGTATACCGTTTTAAAGGGCATGTTGCTCGGTTGTGATATCGACAAATAAATCCCGTATGAGGAGAGATACACCACCCATACACACCTATCGGCAATAATACCAGCTACTATTGCCCCGACAAAGCGGCCGGCGAAGAACAGGGATTCTGCCAGACTGCGGACGAAGAGACGTTGATCATCACAGACCAGGTCAAACTAACAAACAAACAAAAAACAAGGTGGGTTTTTCGAGTACAAGTTATCACTCCTGGAGCACAGTAAGATTTTGGATGACGTGCATGTGTAAATAGTTGCATCGTTTATACGTTATACAGCAGTGGCCGCCATTTTGGAAATACCTATGTTGCTATCGTATGCCCCAAGACGGTTGTACCCGAAGGCAGTACCAGGAGTATAAATCTAACGGGGTCCTCACAATGAAAGTTGTGAAAAACATTGTTAGGATCCATGTACGGAATTAGTATTGGACTCACTGCCTTGATATTTGTTAAAAGCAATGTCATAAGCGAGTTAAGTAAAACAAAGAAATTGACCATTTAGATGCTAGAATCAGAGTGGAGCTGATGATAAGTCGTGATTGCCCTTTATATTAAGAACACATTTTCAGGAGAAGTCAGTGGCTCCTGCTGGCTCTTCACCAGTCATTTTAGTTTTGGCCTTGAATGAGATGAAGAACCAGCTCTTAACATTTCCCAACAAAAGTATTACATTAGAACAGTTATCAACAATTTAATAGATAGATAAAAATAGTATACCACTAACTATCTTCAAATGTGTTTTTATATCTTGGCATACGCAAGGTAAATACTTTTTTGAAAATGTGACCCAATCACGGTCGACGAATGACAAATGCGGAACTGTGGTATATTTGTAAAGAGTACCTAATTCTTGGCAAAAATTGCAAATTTTACTGAATGACCTAAGTTCGCGGAGAATAACCAGGACGAGTGCAAATTACATGCGCTACAGCCGGTTTGATATCTTATTTATCAATTTCACACTGTTAGCCGAGCTTTTTGAACTATTGATACATAGGTTTTGTAGCCCTAAGTGTGAGGTCGCAGAGTTATCTGTGTGCTCTGATTTTCCATTAAAAGAATTGCCAAACGAAAAATTAGGGTTGAGCAGATATAACTAGAATAATCATGAGTGATGTCGCAATCGGATATCTAGGTGTTCTGGTCTTTTTTGCCAATTTGAAAAAAAATCTTGGTTACTGTCCGCAGGGTGGGTACTTTCTAGTTAACCAATGATTAAAGATAATTGGTTTCGTATAGTTTGTTTAGGGTTGTCCTGCCACTGAAGAATCAGTGATATTGATATTTCATATTTTCCATTCAATATAACTCCATTCTCTGAGTACAATTTAACTGCCAGCAGACTCCCCGCAGGTCTTGTATCAATGATAAAGACCCGCATCTATAAATAGACAATGTAACAGCCTGATCTATTTATTGAATTAGTATTAGTTTAAGTTTTGAGTGTTACCCTGTATTATTTTCATTTCGTACTTCTGCTTCTACAAGTATTTTTAGCAATTCTCTGATGCCAGGGTAGTGCTCACTCTCGACACAGCTCTTGAGAGAGAAAGACCACACACTCAGCTGGTAACTACATGTATGTGTTAAACCTTCAGTCCATTTCTAAACATTTACCCCTATTCGTTGGTTAAACAGGTTTATGTTGCAGCATTCTTAGAAATGTTTTGTTTTCATTATATCAGAAAACCATTTCCCAAACATCAAATGGCCCATTTTTGACCTTGATATCCACATACAACAAGAATGACGTATTCCAAGTGGTTAATGAAATGAGACCTAAAATTCTGATTAACAGTAAAATATTTTGCATTTGATTTATTCGTAATTGCCAAATTTCCCCTCAAATCCCATAGTATCCAGATGATATTTTCAAAGTGTCGTGAAATGGATATAGCAACCTACATCAGTGACTATAGTGCGTTTGAAGACCTCAGTGCTATACACCCAGCTGTTGCAGTTCCTGGTGCCGTTGGAAGTTATATTCTGGTAGACCACACACTCACTCCTACGCCAGACATTGCCACGAAACTCCCATGGTACGGATATGTTCAACTGTCCTTCACTGCATCAGAGAAACATAAAATAGTAATCTAATATCACACACAAACACACACATGAGATATAATATAACGACAAAAAATGAACACAACTAATATGAAAATATGTTAGTTTATGAAAGGTTTCCTTAAATACGTAATATTTTAGTATTTTGAGTATTTTCCACTTTGGCTTGCCATACAAAGTTGAGCAAATGGTCACCCCGAGTTGGACAGAAATCTCAGTCTAAAATGTTCATACTGCATCTGGAAATAAATCATACCACTTTAACGCAGCTCATCCTTTTAGGCCTGTAGGCTTAGCCAATAAAGATACAATACAATACAATTGGAGTGGTTTGAGGAGTAAATGGTGGAGGCTCTTTTGCAGCGTATTTGAGATACGGCGAATGATGGGTAAACCCAAGTAATGTTATTTTAGAAATACAGCCTGCGTCTTATTAGAATCCCACTCATGAGAATCGTATTACCAAGTTTAGTTCAATAGTGTGCTAACACTTAATGCTGAATATGTGGAGATGCGCAGGCCGGGCTATTGACGGCATATATCGAGTGTGCATACACAGACGTATTTGTGTAGGGTAGTGTGTCAATACACCAAGTATGACTGTCGCTGAATTAAGACTTAATGACATTGCAGTTCTAATTAACACAGTAAGTATATAGATGCATAGTCCATGCATATAAATTGCATATTATAAACCAAACCCGTAAAAGCATTCAAGCTGTTATATCCAAGTTCTGACTAGTTACTGATAGTAAGTTTTCCTTATGTACTAATTATGATTATTGTATTTTACTGTGTTTTGCGTTACACTGAATATTTTGTTAATGTATTTTCAAATTTGATAACTTGGTCGATAAATATACCATACAATTGTACTTATGTAACATACATGTAAACTTCGGCACAAATCACACACACACACACACACACACACACACACACACACATATATATATATATATATATATATATATATATATATATATATATATATATATATATATATATATTTATATATATATATATATATATATATATATATATATATATATATATATATATATATATATATATATGTATATATATATATATGTATATATATGTATATATATATATATATATATATATATATATATATATATATATATATATATATATATATATATATATATATATATATATATATATATATATATATATATATATATATATATATATATATATATATATGTGTGTGTGTGTGTATGTGTGTGTGTGTATATATATATACCTGGTGAGATTCAGTTCCTGGGCCCACACTGGTTCTCGGCAGTGGTGCTCTGGTGTAGCTGTCAAAAACACCATGCTCATAGCCACGAGTGTTTGAAAGAAGTTGCTGATGAGAATGATGATAAATCTGGAGATCTGGAACCAACCAAATGGTCCAGCAAGCTGCAGGGCCTCGTCGTAATTCATAGCCTTCTCTGTCTTGTTTGTTTCTTAACTGTTTGAACGAGACGTAAAACATTATCTCAACAAAAAACAACAAGATCACCAACAACAGAAAATTGTAGCATTAACAAGACAGCAATAGGAACAAACACAACAACAACCATAGCTGCAAGGCTTCATCGTGATCCATCGCCTCCTTTATCTGCCCCCTTGATACCCGTTGAAATGAAACGATAAGCATCCTCCGCAACAACAACAACAACAACATTGTCATTAACAGCAGGACAAACCATTGTCATCATCGTCACCATCATCAGAAGCAGTATCAACATATGGTAAGAGTGGCCAAATTAGTTTACATTTATCTCACCAGATGGAAAGAGAGCTCTCTTTGAGTATGGTACATTTGAGGATAGGAAGATATGCTGTCATATATTTGCTAATAGTGCCATCATTTAATGCCATATGTGGGCACTGCACCACACTGGTTGGTCCACCCAGAAAGGAATGCCAACCAATCAGGAATAAGGAGACTAGAAATGTGATCGTCCTGCTCTTAAAACACCGTAGTGAATCATATACCCATGCGTTGGGAAAGAACGTATTCATGCCCACACATACTAGAACTACTACGCTTTATAAAGATAGAAAGTTGCTTTTCCTCCGAAGTATTTTTGTGGTGGATGATGATGGAACATGTAAACAAGTGTTACAGGCAGTCAATAGACATGCAATGCAATACAATACTACTATATTTTAAGTCAGGATGGTGGCGTAGGCCATGTCCCTAATCTAACATGTACTTCTAAAGGTAGACAAAATTAAAACAAAGGCAGCACACTTAATCCACTTCAAGTAACAAACACGTATTGCCACATGGGAAACTAACGTCAATACATCTTCAAATACAATTAGGCAAAAACTCACCGTATGTTTGATCCTGCATATAAAATATTGTCCATACGCTCGTTCTTTTCGTTATGTTCAGTACTCCTTACCTGCTTGCGAAGTAGTCAAAATATCTGTAATAAAGTATGTCAATAGGTGAACACGTGTAATATATCATCATGCCCTTTGTACCGCGAAAAATACACCTGAGAAAAAATGTCATCAACTCTCTATTCTCACTGCCGAGCTGTTCTCACAATATCGCGGGCAGACCATCTTATCTCTAGAATAGAATTAGAACTATCGAAATGATCTGCCCATTAAGTCTCAGAATGATAATTTCTTGATTCATGTGCCGTGTCAAGTGTGAACTAAATATACTCCGTCACTACATGTGCAATGGGTTTTCAAAATCTCGGTTAGAAAGATGGTTGAAGGAATGAAGAAGCAAACACATATCTTAATTTGGTTTTACTGGTTTCTCTGAACGACTGGAAACTACACAAGCTGTATAGAAGGCTCTCATGTCAGTTCACAAAGTATAATGCCTAGATGAGTCGCGTCGAATGGATCGGCAGCAATCTTAAATTTGGGGGTAGACTTAAGTTATAGAAGTACTGTATAAAAGCAAATCTAGAGAGAGATTCTTGACTTTTTTTTTGTCGACCCCATTTATTATTATTATTATTATTATTATTATTATTATTATTATTATCAGAGATAGATAGATTGTCCCTGTTATCATCATAATCATCATCGTCATCATCATCATCATTATTATTACTTGAAGGACACGTCATTCTAAAAAAAGTATACAGTTTATGCTGTCCGTATATTAGTTGCTCGGAGAAGTATTGTTTTAGTCGTAGTACAGCGTTTTCTTGAATAGAAGAATCACAGCTGGCCACAGCGCCATCTGTCGGCGAGGGTGTTATACTAACCTCGTATGGGGTGAAGGGAGGCTTGTGCCGCTAGATGGCGTTAACACCTGCAGGCTATGGGTCTACAACTGATTGAAATGTAGGTCACAAAAGATCTAAGTAGCCGACTCAGGTGTGCTAGGCGTAAAACTAGGTCAAATAGTTTGTTTCTCGGCGGGCGAACTTGCAGTGCATGATGTTTATATCATTCTAACCCAGCATAGCCATATCCTGCTATTTGAGCATCACGGAACTTCTTTATCTACTTTTCAAAGTAACAATACAGCTATATAACGCGACATGGAAAAATATTGCCGACATGAAAGCAACCAATAATAATAGGTCCGTACCAATTAGACCTGAGATGAAGAGACCGTGATCGACATTCGTACCTGGACGTACTACGAGAGAGTAATAAACTAGCAGACTATTAAGGACACCTGATCAATACGACCATGGCGTAGTAGCTACAGCGAAGGGGGTCGGTTTATGGAAAAGGGTAAGGAGATGCTGGTTGCTTCCGTGGGTCTCCACTACTACCATCTAGACAGTTCTGTTTATACTACTAGCACCGGTGTTTAAGTGGAACCTGGAATTAGGACTCGGGGACCATTCTGTAATCATCCTCGCCAGAGGTGCCTTTCTAGAAGTAACGAAGTCCGTGATCAACCAATAGGTGGTCAATATATGGAGTTTATACGTTTTCCAAAAACGAACTGCACTCAAAAATGGAATGGAACTTCTTGGCCATGCTTCCCGAATATCTCCTGAGTTGAACAGTGATTGAACATTTTGTCTTGTCGCACGTTTTGAAGCCTCTGGCGCACGTTGATGTGACGGTTGGACACCCTTGCACGCTGGAGCAATGCAAAACTACTAGTGTTTTACATGGTTTTTTTTGTATGCATGTTAAACTCATATTGATCACTATGACCACATTCTTCCATAGGCAAACGAGAATGTGTGAAATAACGAGCTATGTGAAAGGGTTCTAGGAAAACATCCCCCCAGGACAACCCCCCCCCCCCCCCCCCCGGACAATATCCCCCCGGACAATATCCCCCCCAGATGATATTTCTAGTAAAACATGTGTTAGTAAAAATAAATCCAGTGTTTTAAATTATCCTAAAACATGTGTTAATAAAAACAAATCCAGTCTTTTAAATTATCATAAAACATGTGTTAGTAAAAAAAAAAAATTAAAAAAAATTCCAGTGTTTTAAACATGTGTTAGTAAAAGAATTAAAAAAATTCCAGTGTTTTAAATTATCCTAAAACATGTGTTAGTAATTTTTAAAAAAAAATCCAGTGTTTTAAATTATCCTAAAACATGTGTCAGTAAAAAGATTTAAAAAATTAAAAACAATTTCAGTAATATAAATTATCCTAAAACGTGTTAGTATTTTTTTTTAATTAAAACTATTCCAGTGTTTTAAATTATCCTTATTTTATTCATAAGCTGGAATTTTTTTTAAATAATTTCACTAACACATGTCTTAAGATAATTTAAAACCCTGGAATTGTTTTGAATTTTTGTACTAACACATTTTAGGATAATTTAAAACACTGGAATTAAAAAAAAATGTTTTTACTAACACATGTTTTACTAGAAATATCATACAGGGGAATATTGTACGGGGAGATTTGCCAGGGGGATATCCCCCTGGGGTGATATTGCCCGGGGTGATATTGTCCGGGGGATATTGTCCGGGGGGATATTGTACTGATACAATGTGAGAGAGTTGATTAACTTTGAGAATAAAATAGTCCTCGTTGTTCCTCTAGTACATACCATATCGACGGTCAATATACATTAGCCTTATTACCTTTGCAGTTGCTGTATATGATAATGGGAGAACCGTGGAAACAAGGTTTTGCCG
This sequence comes from Maea johnstoni, assembly GCA_963942565.1. Lineage (NCBI taxonomy): Eukaryota > Metazoa > Annelida > Polychaeta > Spionida > Magelonidae > Maea > Maea johnstoni. Next base: position 93,732,357 of record OZ012684.1, read on the forward strand.
TGGGAGGCAGGTCGGGAATTGGTATAATGGTTGTCTGTATAGTCACGATAGTTCTGGTGCTTTACCAACAATCGCCATCAAAACGTACCAGTCATCTTTTCAAGGACGTGAGTACCCTTTCTCCTTTTGGTAGTAACACGCGTCCTCTTCTTGGAAATTACGACCTGAAATTTATATTAAAAAACTTTGTTTTACTAAATACTGAAGTACTTTCAGATTCCTAAAACAGTAGATATGTTTCGGCCTATAAGGAGGGACATAGTTTTTGAAAAGAATCGTTTTGTTCGACTGTAATTTTTATTCTTAAGCGTATGAACTTCCGCTTAAATCCACAGCTGAGGGAGTACTGACTGTTCTCTCAAGTTCTGTCTTATGTTGACAGCGAATGGATATTTTCAACACAGCAACTGTGTATTAATGCGAAATAGATTAGATTATTTTCAACACAATGACCCCCTTACACTGTATTAGTGAATCTAAAGCCTCGTCTTTGGCTCGTCATTATGATCACTATTACACAGCTTCTAATTCTATCACTATTACATAAAATGGACAGTAATAGAAATAAACCTGAATACAATTTATGATATATGACAATTATTAGGGTGTTTTAAACTCATTTGCAGCTGGAGTTTGACAGTTACAAAAATATTCGTTTAATTGGGTAATACTAATATATATATATATATATATATATATATATATATATATATATATATATATATATATATTTGGAGAGAGTTTGTTCGAATGAACAGGACCAATATATTTCATGTAGATGTTCAGATATCTCTCGAAAAAAAGAATTTCTATCCATATATATCCGTACCTGTTAGACCAGGTTATACCCACTGCGTCTGGAGTGTGTATTTATGTTGTATTTTTTGTTTCCTTTTTGCCAATTTTATGTTCTATTTACTTTTGATGTGATGTTTTGTTTACATACTTGTATTGGTATGATTTTGTAAAACCTTTTTTACAGTCAATAAACATACAGATACACCACATGGTATTGAGTAAAACGAGGTTCTGGCCGTACCCACTGATGGGATCAAATAATAACCTTGTGTACACATACATTCATTTTCATTGAATTCTACACCATTTCGGTAAATTGCGCATTTCGTCACAAAGCCAAAGCAGTCACCGTAAATTAAGTTTGCGCATATCTAGATACAATAGATACAATATCCATTTCTAGAAATCATATATCTGAACACTCCAAATTCGCCGTATATCTGCAAATAATGCACCCTGTATCTGGAAATTCAAGTTGACGCTTTTTTCTTTGCAGATCTCGGTTGCAGAAATCTACAAAAAGAACGAACTTTTAAATCCTACAGTTGATAAGCGACGTAATCGTCTAAGGACACAGGCTCTGTCTGAAGACCACCTCGTCTTCAATCCGTTCTCCACGGATACAAGACCTTCCGGACTTACGTATATTCACCCAAAACAGAAATCGCTTAGAGGTCGTAAAATGGGAGTCAACCCAAATTTCATACACAGATTAGAAAAATTAGTCCCGCGTTTTGTAAAGCTTGATGGCTCATCTATGACAAATTTCGTCTTCTTGACTGCTTCGAGTGCCAACCACTTTGAGGAAAGTTTGGATGGAGTGAAATCAGTATTACGCTATTTCCCATCACACACCATCATATACTATGACTTGGGACTTTCACCAAACCAAAGCCGCAGGGTAGGTGTTTATATGTGACTATATCTTAAAGACAAATGCCACTTGATTTTTTTTCAATTAACAGAGTGCGGTGGCGAGTTGCAATATAACCGCGATGGACGTGTAATGCACGTAATGTGACAATAGACTTTGGGTCTGGAGTTTCGTCTACTGTCACTTTTCTACGGGTCATTAGGACTTAAGCTTATCTCAGAACGGTAAAACGTCATTTGAGGTATTGCCAAAGTGAGAAATGCATTGACCAATTTATTTCTTAAAACATTTGTAGAAATGTGTCTTAATGTTTGGAAAAAGTGATCTTTTCCATACTGGCTGATTTGTCATCTATACCAAATGTATGTATGTTCTTTATTGACTATGGCAGAATACCATAAAATACAAAGTGCTATTATATAAGTGCATTGAGGCCTGTGACAACCAGGCTGCTCTATTTCTTTATTTTCCAAAAGGTCATTTTCTGATGTTTATTTTTAGGTAAAACGGATGTGCAACGTAATCTACCGAGCGTTCAGTCCCAATGGTTACCCGTTACACGTTCGCAAGCTTAACAGTTATGCCTGGAAGCCGTTGATTATTATGGTGAGTACCGCGCAGTAGAAATTAACAGTTATGCCTGGAAGCCGTTGATAATTATGGTGAGTACCGCGCAGTAGAAATTAACAGTTATGCCTGGAAGCCGTTGATAATTATGGTGAGTACCGCGCAGTAGAAATTAACAGTTATGCCTGGAAGCCGTTGATAATTATAGTGAGTACCGCGCAGTAGAAATTAACAGTTATGCCTGGAAGCCGTTGATAATTATAGTGAGTACCGCGCAGTAGAAATTAACAGTTATGCCTGGAAGCCGTTGATAATTATGGTGAGTACCGCGCAGTAGAAATTAACAGTTATGCCTGGAAGCCGTTGATAATTATAGTGAGTACCGCGCAGTAGAAATTAACAGTTATGCCTGGAAGCCGTTGATTATTATGGTGAGTACCGCGCAGTAGAAATTAACAGTTATGCCTGGAAGCCGTTGATAATTATGGTGAGTACCGCGCAGTAGAAATTAACAGTTATGCCTGGAAGCCGTTGATTATTATGGTGAGTTCCGCGCAGTAGAAATTAACAGTTATGCCTGGAAGCCGTTGATAATTATGGTGAGTACCGCGCAGTAGAAATTAACAGTTATGCCTGGAAGCCGTTGATTATTATGGTGAGTACCGCGCAGTAGAAATTAACAGTTATGCCTGGAAGCCGTTGATAATTATGGTGAGTACCGCGCAGTAGAAATTAACAGTTATACCTGGAAGCCGTTGATTATTATGGTGAGTACCGCGCAGTAGAAATTAACAGTTATGCCTGGAAGCCGTTGATAATTATGGTGAGTACCGCGCAGTAGAAATTAACAGTTATGCCTGGAAGCCGTTGATCATTATGGTGAGTACCGCGCAGTAGAAATTACGAGAATGGCGCAGTATATGTGTTAGTATCACAGACCTAGCGACTACAACTATTCGTAAATAACGAGGAAACCTATAACATGATATTAAAATATGTATAATATAATATAATCTGGGTAATCTTCCTTAATTCGGAAACTTAATTAACATGAATATATCCATTAGAAACACTTATCCTAGATTAAGTGATAGTAAACGTCGACATGATGTAGACATATAACCAGAGGTCGTGGGAACAGCGTTCCCCAGCCATGTGGCTTTTTGATTCCGGCAGAAACGAGCCTATATATACATTTTACAAAACAAATAACCTTTATCCTATACCTTAATTGTCAAAAGTAGAAGTTGAAATGATAAGATATAACCTGAATTCTGGGAAGATTGCTAATCATAGAGCATTTGTAGCGTTGTTGTACCAATTGTTCGTATGTATATTTCAGAATGTTTTACAAGACTATAGAGCAGTGTTTTATATGGATTCATCTGTGAGGCTTCATACCAACAATTTTACAAATATATTCAGTAGGATTTTAGAAAACAAGGTGAGCAAGCAACCACATGCACCCCCCGACACGTTGACAACATTGACGTCCCTCTTGTTAATATAGCCAACATAATGTTCCCTCGTAGGTAGCCATTTGAGTGAATCGCAACATTATTCTCAACAAACATAAAGACATCAGTTCAATTTAAAAGATACACTTTTAAGATTCATTTTAAAAAGGGGGGGTATAGTTCAAAAGCTATTAACTTCACCAATCAGCGATGTAGGCAATTGAGCTTGATTCTATGCAGATCCAATGTCAAGAATTTTTCGTAAATGACTACTTGAGTATGTAGATATATATCTCGCTGCTGATTGGTTAATTTGTCTGTTGTACTAGACTGTATTGAGATCTTTACAATGCTTTTCTTTTCAAAACATCCATTTTTAGGTGTCCAATATAGGTCCGGTATTGGGATCCGTACAATGCTTTATACAATCTTCATTTTAAGGAGCCCACTATTTTTATCTTGTTTCTAGTAGTGCCTTGGCAACCGTTGTTGGGCATACCATGCCAACAAACTGAAGGCCACTGCTGAATTGCTACCTGCTAGAGATTGTTTTTAGGTGTTAAAACACTATTTGCGCATTATAATCTGCCAATATGGTGTATACCTGGAACTGGAAGATAAGATGGCAGCAAGTCATTAAGATGGATTTAGGTATGTAACTCACGAATTCAAGTGAGAAATCCTTGCAGGTCGCTCTGCCTGCCTAATCTGAGTCTGACAAAGTATTGTCTCTGATGTCCACTGCAAGAACCTTGAACTTTGAACTTGATCTGCACACCGTAATCCAACATTGATGGGGATGGGTGGGGGGAGCTGGTGATAAATTTGTTATCCTTGTTCAGCTGTATCACACTCAGTCTAAGGCCTTGTGCAATACAGCTCGCTTCTCGCAGACATCTTGCCGTATACCATTTTTCACAACAAGGATAATTAATAAGCCAGATCAGATCAGGCTATATAACAAAAATTCGAGTTCAGTAATAAAAGTTCTGCATGGTCTATTGGAGATAATGCCTGGCTCCTAAGTGGAAGGTCGCATATTCAAGACTCCGCGGAATACTCATGAGTGGGTTCACCTCGTCGTCGCTATACGAGGAGTATCGCTGTGGAGGGCTGTCTATGGTGTTCCACAACTGAAGGACCTCGCCGAACTAGTCATAAAGAGAAGGGAATTTCTTCCCGGTTCCAAGGTTCAATCTCTATGACCTGTGATAATGTTGTTAAAAGTGACGTAAGAACCAAGTCCTTCCTTCTTACAGCAAAGCATTTACTTTTTATAGTTGCCATGTCAGTACTCTTGAAATTAGTATTTGCTTACTATTTCTTGAAGGTGGGACTCATGTTTGACAACACCAACCATTCAAACTTCGCCGTAACTTATAGGAATACATACTTATTCATTCCTACCGATATCAACGAGCAACGGCGGACAGAACAATTCGGTGCTGCTGCAATACTTCTCTACAATACAGAGCAGTTATATAGTATATTTTATTGGTAAGTGTTTCTTTTTAAAATGGTTTCTCATCCCATTGTTGCATGTTTCTTTCTACTCTTTCTTCCTATCGTGGCGACTGGTGTCTGTAAGATGCAGACAACTTTACTATACGTACGTTACTAATTTACTCTACTATACATATATTCGATTCAAAGTTAGGCGTTTGACTATTTAAGTGCAAGTTTCACCATCCAGTCATATGGGTAAGACTACATAAAGGGCCCTGGTGTGCAATGACCGTTATTACAGCTACAGTTGAATTTATACTACTACTACTACTACTACTACTACTACTACTACTACAACTGGTTATGTGTTGTTTATCACTTAAAGGCTAGTATTCTAGTTATATGGTAACCAATATTGACTTCAGTATTTTATCCAATAACCCTTTCAGTATTATTCAAATGGATATAAAACTGTTAAAGCACTTAATGTTTTATGGATATTTCAACAATATATTTGCAGGTATATCTTATGCGCTCTAGAACGTCACTGTATATCTCCAATATGGCGAGTAGCCTGCAACTTCAGAGGGGAAGGATGGAGGGCCTATGCCAACTGTCATCGCTACGATCAGTCTGTTATCAACATCCTACTCAGCAACCAGTTTGATTATAACGTCACAAGGTATACCTCTAAAGGTCTTCCAAAAATACTGTCTGTGGATAGAGGCCCTACCTCATACAACACAAGAGTAAAATTATACTGTCGCTGACACGGGAAAATAAGGGCCAAGACATTGGCTGACTTCAAGTACGGTGTTACATTTAACACACATGGTAACACTAACGGATCTGTTAATCCCAGCCCCTCAACACAGAGCAAGATGTTAACATAAAGGCCAACACAGATGTTAGCAATGGAGTTACATTTTTTGAAGATGTGTGTCCTGCTCGATCAAATAATGTTTGTCATAGTAAAGAACAGCAACATGCTAGGAAGGTGATACTTAACTATTAGTCTCTTTTAATTTATAGACACATATCATTCATATCAAATATCTTATTAGAATGAAATAAACTTGAAATAAAAACTATCATTAATTTCATTTTTATTGTTTAAATCATTTTCATTTATAGCTTATAATTATTCTCATTCTCATTTTATTATTCTCATTATTATTATTCTCATTATTATTATCATTTTTATTATTATTATTAGTTTTATCATTATCATCATCATCATCCTCATCAATGACCTGTTGAAATGAAGTGAATTATACTGAGACAACCTTTTTAACTAGCTGCAATGGGTCGTCAGTAGCTGCAGAGATGGCGCCCACCACTAACATAGGACTTAAAAGTCAAAACGGTGTTAACACCTAAGCCGTTAAGTACTGTTAAGGCCTTCAGAAAGTATATGGGGGCCATGCTCTCTCCAACACCTTTCACTGATCAACACTAACATTTTCTGTTACATTTTGTGTTAACGCACATATTATGGGATAGATGTGTGTTACCACCTAACATATGCACATCACTTCAAATATAATAGCGTGTTACCACCCCTGGTAACACTTACACCGATGTTAACATTTGTGTTAACACCATACTTGAAGTCAGCCATTGTGATATGGTCTGAAATGTTAATGGCTCTGCGTGAAATGTGGCATAGTAACGTTATAGCCTGGAGTAAAAGGGAAGGGTATCACGTACTAGTTATGCAATCTAGAAGGTAAATGTGCATCTTTTCATATTTTCTACAGAAATTCGTAGATAAGTGGTTATAGAATTTGAATGGCGCAAAACTTTTTTTAATACGATACCCTCCCCTACTTATTATAATCCTCCATATTTTGGAATTTGATGGTACCCTGTCCAAACAGGATCTCTGTTTAAAACAGTTTCAAGCATGATTTTTCAGCTTATTACTCCAAACATTTTACACACTGCTGAGAGGTTAATTTTCCAATCTTTAAGTATGTCTCATCAGAAGAGCTTAAAGCAAATCTATCTTTATAGAGGATTAAATGTAAAATAAACGCAGGTTAGCGGGAAAACATAGTCAAAAGAATTAATCCGATAAGCATTCCTACACACTCCAAATGCAAACGGGTGTTAATACAGGCAAGATGTGACAAAGCTGATGTGATATGGTGGACATTAGCCACTCAATTTCTAGAAAATATTCTATATGAAACATCATAACTGGTAACAAATAGACCCGAAAACGTAGTTCTAGTCAATTTATCTGAACACATGTTAATATTTAACGTGTTCCTGAGTTATTGTATTTGTTCTGTAAATCTAGAAATGATGGAGGGAAAAGCAATTAGCGATTGGCGTTTACTTGTGTAAATTTTCTATTTTGCGTACATGCTGTTTTATATGTTTTAACACAATAAAATATTTACTATTTTATGCATGAAGATTATGCTTTGGGTTGTCTTTCTTTAACTCCCGCCTTCATTAGCTTAAGCTTAAGTAGTAGTAGTAGCTTAAGTTTAAGGATGACCAGCCTATATAGTTTGAGGGGCTCCCCGTGCACCTAGCAGCCATGTAAGTCTGAGGTCCGCTACAGGTCCGCCATGTAGTCATCACCCTCTTATTCCAAGTGTAGTCACATATAGCAGGTGGATGACTGGATGCTGGCCATGGTCCAGTGGCTTTTAAGCCTGGATTACCTACTCAGCGCTCATGCTTCCAGTAAGAGGCTACATGCTGTATGTCTCGCTTTTTATGCCGGTTTAGTAGTTTTATAGAGAATATATGCCAGCCCAAAAGTGTAATTATTTCAGAAACCATTGGCAATCGAAAACGCAAGGCGTGTGCTCTTGAATTCCCTTTTATTTTACTATATTAGCGATGCGGCAACCAGTAATCTAAGGTGGAATTACTACGCCCATTGATAACCCTCTAAAGATTATACAATGGCATTACATCACATTTATCCTGGATATTCTTACAGGATTATAATGTGTAAAAGTCGATATTGTGTAAAAATGTTGCTCTGGAAAAACGCGTGAGCTAGAGGGTCAGTCATGTTTTTGTTGAGTCCTAGTGCATGAGCGTTGATTATCTATAACTAACCAACACCTATTGAAAGGGGAAAACTGCCAAGGCAGGTTTAAAGAAAAAGAGAAGGGTCAGAATCTTTCCTGCTTATGCGCAAGCCAATGTGAGCTTACATAATACTAGTTTATTCTGCATAGTGATGGTCTACACATATAGAGTTGATCTGATTATGAGAAAAGGGTAAAGGCTTTAACATATATATACAATTCGAATCTGTTTCGATTAAAGGTAGTATGTAGACATAAGAATAAAATTTAGTCATTTAATCCTGTTTTTCTCTCAAAATATTTATTATGAAATTGTAATTATCACATCTGACACTGAACCGTAGAAAGTAATATACTTCTGTTTAGTGCTAATGTGTGACTATTACGGCAGTGAGAAACAGTGTCAAGTTCAAATTTATCCAGGATAAAAAAATACAACAAAAAGGATTGTATTGCATTGCATATTTATTGACTTAAGTCATATTACAAAAGTACACATATACATAAACTAATATAGCTCGAACAAACAAATCGAAAAATTGTAGAACAAATAATGCAGTGATAAACAAATAGAAAAGGAACATCATTAAGATATCTATATACAAAGAAGTGTAAGTGTAGTTCACTTCACATAAAATTGATAATTTACCCAAGGCGTACAACGTGGTATTAATGCATAAAGGAAATCAGATTGATTTTGTTCACGTTGATTGCCGCGGACGCTGATTCTTCAGTGGCAGGACAACACTAGAAAAACGATGCGAAACCAATTATCTTTAATCATTGGTTAATGTGGGATAAAAATCAACGATGATATCTGAACTCATTCCCTTCCCCAGAGGTTACTTTGTTCTGCTCTGGATATGTTAAAGTCTTCACAATAGTCACGAAAAGGCCCTACCATCCAGGTACATGTAATATCTGTCTAATAACGGCATACTTTGGGCTAATTTCAAATGGTGTAAATGCAAAAAATAAAAACAAAACAACAACTATTGATTTATGAATGTATGCTTAACTAGAAAGTACCCGCCCTGCGGACAGTAACCATGATTTTTTTCATATTTGGCAAAAAAGATCAGAGCACCTAGATATCCGATTGCGATATCACTCATAATTAATTCTAGTTCTATCTTCTCAACCCTTATTTTTCGTTTGGCAATACTTTTTTTAATGAAAAAAAAATCAGAGCACCCAAATATCCCACACACTTAGGGCTACCTAACATATATATCAATAGTTCAGAAAGCTTGGCTAACAGATATGAAATTGATAAATATGCACTCATTTGCACTCGTCCTAGTTATTCTCCACGAACTTTGGTCATTCAGTAAAATTTACATATTTGTTCGTAATTTGTTAATGCTACGAGTATTCTCGAACTGCAATCTTGCATTTCGTAGACCCTGCCTGCGTTGCCGCTCAGGAAGACGTTGAAATCAGAATTTGGAATTTTCATTTTTTTGTCAGTTTTTCTGCCAAATTGAGCCTAAGTCATGTCTAGGCAGTTGTAACTGGTTGAGGAAACCATGCCAATGGCATCATTCTCTCATGTCCCAGCCGGGATTCGAACCCAGGCAGTGGTGAGAGACAGCTAGCAGTTAGTGGCAATGCCTTAGACCACACGGCCATCAGGGCAGGCCACGTAGAAAACGGCCAGGGGTTTGTAGTGAAGGGATACCCTGACTACCCATTAGCTAGACTAGCTCCTAGTCTATGATTTCATTGAATAATTCTCTCTGTTCTGGTCTCTATCATTTGCTTAATGTCTAGGTGTTAGTTCCTGTGGCTGGTGATAGATGGCACCAAGGGTGGTCACACCGGTCAGTCAGAATCAGAAACTGGAGAAATCTCACTGTGGGCCAACTGGTGAGCAATTTATGAACTAAATCAGGGTAGTCACAGTTTAGAGTTGGTAAAGTTTTCATGTAAAGTATTTTAGAGCTAAAAAGATTTCTTGGCCTAGGACTAGGTTATCCATTAGCATTCTTCTCACGCTCCCAACCTGATTAAAATCGGGAAGGAGCTGAGGGAAGCTCAACAGTCAGAGACTGTGCCTCACCTTTGCCAATGATGCTATTTGTAAGTAGATTGGAAAACAGTAATCTGCTTAGAGTGTTGACTTTTGCAAGTTATTTGATTAAATAAAACTGTTCAACTATAACTTTATCAAAATCGTAAATAGTTTAGAATATTTCTATTGAAAGAAATATTCTTTATTTTGTCACATTGCGGAATTAAGAACTCTTTACACCTCTGTGTGCGTTTTCCCATCAAGTTTTATAGCCGCTCATGAATATTAATTGACTACAGTTCCAAAACCAAAGTGACTGGAGAAGAGTCAGCAGGGAGCCACTGACTACTCCTGAAAATGTGTTTTTAATATAGATAGAGGGTAATCAAGGGATATTTCAAGATTTACAGGTTCAGGTCGATGATCGATGGCTCACTACCAGTCACTTCTGGAGGTAATGTGCCTGGCCATTTGCGATGATCAATACTGGAAATATCATTTAAATGTATATCTCCAGAAAACCACACACTAATAAAAAAGGCTTGGTGACAGAGCCTTATGTGCCTTAATGCACCACACCTTTGCAATGAGTTGGTTGTCTTGTTATTTAAGATAATGTGGTTATTTTTTGATGCTCCATATAACTTTTTCAAGAATGCCTTTTTCTAAAAATTCTTTTTGAAAATATTAACTTGTTTATTGATAAGGCAATGCTATCATTTCAGAATTTCATTTTCTCTTCCTAAATGCATGGAAAAAGAGACCAACATATTATGTTGTGTTTTTTCATAGTTCAAGGTCATTTGAAGGTCAAATTCTTTAAACAAAAAGTTGTTTTCAATCACAGACTGCATATCCCAAGTATCAAAAGGAATCGTCATGGCTTCTTAGACATATTGATAAGTGTCAATTTGTGAAGCTTTCTGATCCAGTGTGTTAGCTGATAGTGTGCAAAACTTAAAGACAGCTGAAAACATTGCTATTTCGAAAGGAATTTATTTGACTATATGGACCATAAACATCTGTCCACTGACTATCATGTAAAGCGCTTCTGAATATCATAGGTGGAAAGGGCGTTATATCGAATATCAATTACAGTAACTAGCCTAGTGCATTGAGCAGACGCCATTTAATGTGAAACATTACAGAATATAAACTGTGGTCCTATCCAGGTAAGCTCAAGCAGCTAATAAGTTAAAGAAAACTTATAGTTGAAACACTAAGAGCCCAGGGTTGAATAACACTCTTTAGAAAGGGGACAACAGTGCTGAACTAGAAATGGGTTATTGTGAGTGTTACCAGCATCAAGGCCTGAATGTTCCAGTTGGCTTTAACAATTCCTCTATAACATATTTCATCCATCACTCTATCTAATGGGTAACGGTTTAGTTGTCAGACTATGCTCGCACAAGCCTAAGCAAATGGATCAATGACAGAATAATCTCACTCCGTGTATTCTCAGGGAGAAGTTCTCTTTAAAGAGAGTAGTTTGGGTTGTACCATTGTTTGAATTTGTACCATATCACAGGGCATTTACGTCCTCATTTATCCCATGTCAGCGGCAATATAACCTTACTTTCTTGTTGGAGGATGTAGGGTATCTGTGCACAGAAAGTACTTTAGGAAGACCTTTAGCGGTATATCTCGTGATGTTATAATCAAACGCGTTGCTGAGCAGGATGTTGATAACTGACTGATCGTAGCGATGACAGTTGACATAAGATTTCCATCTTCCCTGGCTGAAGTTGCAGTATGTTCGCCCTATTGGAGATATACATTGATGTTCTAGGGCACATAAAACAAACCTGCAAAGATATTGTAAAGCAAGATGCATTACAAATCAGCTCTTTTATCATTAGGACCTGCCACATTAATGATACTATTATGATAAACTTTGATAAAAAACAATCATAGAATATTAAGTCATAATTGCTTACATTTTTGCTATGATAACAAAATAATACAGAATAACAGTATTAGTAGTTGTAGTAGTAGTAGTAGTAGTTATAGTAGTAGTAGTAGCAGTAGCAGCAGCAACCGCAGCAGCAGTAGTAGTAGTAGCAGCAGCAGCAGTAGTAGCAGCAGCAGCAGTAGTAGTAGTAGCAGTAGCAGCAGTAGTAGAAGTAGTAGTAGTAGTAGTAGTAGTAGTAGCATTTGGAATTTCGATTAGCGTCATTTTTCTTGCCAGATTGTGGCTTGAGTAGTGACTAGTCAGTAGATGGCATTCCCTTTGCACGTTTGTTCCGCGACGTACGAGGGAGGACCAGACGGACGATTGATACCAAGGCGGCAAAACAGAGAGCCAAGAATGAGAGAGCGAGAGACTAGATATCAGGGAGAGAACCAAGATTCTGGAAAGAGAACCAGAGCAATGTTCTCATGAACTGATAATAATACGCGAGTTACAGGTCCGGTAGGTTACACATGTGACGTCATTGCCTTAGTAGCAGTAGTAGTAGTAGTAGTAGTAGTAGTAGTAGTAGTAGTAGTAGTAGTAGTAGTAGTAGTTGTAGTAAAGGTGGAAGTAGACACATTAGTAGTCCAAGGGTGACTATAACTATCTAGGGCCTGCCCTGATCGCCAAATGGTCTCAGGTGTTGCCACTGACTGGTAGCTGCCTCTCACCACTGCTCAGGTCAAATACCGGCTGGGGCATGTGAGGAAGTTGCCAGGGACTTGAGGTTTGGCGGTGGTTCACTGGGCACTCCAGTTTCCTCCACTGCTTTCAACCTAATCAAGACAGCCTAACTATGGAGCAACAATTGACTATAATCGAAATTCCAAATTCCATTACCTCAATCTCGATCTCCTATTCTTTATCCATCAGAAGTTTAGTAAAGTATCTTCTAATCTACAGGTATAGTATATAACCAGTATAAGTATTTATTGTAAAAGGAAATACTAACCAGTAAAATATGCTATAAAACTGCTCTGTATTGTAGAGAAGTGTTACACCACCGCCGAATTGTTCTGTCTGTCGCTGCATGTTGGTATCCGTAGGAATAAATGAGTATGTGTTCATGTGAGTTACAGCGAAATTTGAAGTGCCAGTACTGTCAAACAAAAGTCCCACCTTCAAGAAATAACAAGACAATCCTCATATCAATGTGGCAGGTTAAAAATATTTAAGAGTCTGACCTTCACGTGCTTCCATGGTCTGTTGGGGAAAATAATCATTCGCTGAAATCGACTCAATGAAAATATAGACTCGAATTTGGTTCATTTTGTTGCAAAATAACCAGGTAGTAATCTAAGAAGTGAAAGTGGACTTTCATAAAGTCGAGCAATATCTGAGATAATGGATAGAGATTAGATAGGGACTTCTTATCTGCGCCATTGATCTTGAGATGTTTGGTACGGCACGCTAGGGCGCCATGGATGCTGATTGAACGAATATGCACAGGACTAAACGTTCTATGGTTTGCATGTTTGGTAAACAGGCATAACTCTGTTGCTAGTTTCATGTCTAAAACGAATCTTACTTGTACATTTCCCCCTTAATTTGTTACTGGCGATATCAGTCTGTTAGATATGAATATGTAGCGAAACCCTCAAAATTGCTACGTGCGTAAATGACCACTTCTTCTTGACCTGCTGTTTGAAATTTTGATTGCAAAAAGAATTTTCCCCAATACACAAAGTCGAATATGCACGATCGTTATAAGAGGGTCTTCATCATTTTCCTGCTCGGAAAAGCACTATGCAAAGCACTGTACATTACATGTTTAACACGTTTATAGGTGCATTTATAAACAAAACTAATCAATCGTTTAGAGTGTGCGTATTCAGAGCATCCAATGCTTATTTTTTAGAATATATTTTAGAATCTTTCATATTTAGAACGTCACATACGGAAAGGTCATCCAATTATACGTGTTGTGATATGGTATTAAAAGTTTCATACTTTAATATAAGAAAAGGATCTATGTAAACATTATCCTCTGCTATGTCCTGGAGGAATCTGAAAAATAAATTCAATATATTATCATTCTAAATGTCACATAAAAGGGACTTCCACATGAAGATTAATTTACCTTCCCAACCATCTAGCCCTGCATGGACATTGCTTGAGTTTGGAAATAATGTTGAAAGTGTATATTCCAATACCAGAAACTATTGGTCACTAGCTTGTGCCTACTGACCACTATATAGACACTGAGAAGCACGTTTCCATCCACACTCAACCTATCCACAATCCAAACCTTCCAACCATGAAGATTGGCTACTGAAGTACACAAAGCTAACCATTAAACTGTTCAAGCACCATCAAGGACCCATTGAATTTCCATAAGCTATTAAATCACATACTGCAAGACAAACTTCATGGCATCCTCTGGAGGACACCTCGAACATGATAAGATTAGTTCCAAAGGCATTATTGACCATACATGAGAAAACATGATATAGAAGAGTTTTTGAATATAAAAAACACAACAGGAGGATGTATGCTTAAAGCAACATGGTTTTAGTGAAATCAACATAAAATAAAACGCCAACACGTTTTCCGTCTTGTTATTGAGAGCGTTCTACTACAAAGGCAATAGTTTATGAATATCAAAAAATTGGAAAAATGTTGTGACTGATATCCAACCCGATATTTTCTATAAAGTATTGCTCACAGTCTCCGATCAGGCGAAATGGAGACCACATAGAATTATTAACCCTGCCAATCACATAGATGAAGCGTTACCATTATAACTCTAGCATATACCCGCATTGCTGAACAGTGAAACCTCTTAAGGTGAACACCTCCTATAGTGAACACGATTCAGGAGTCCCGTTTGTGCCCCATGCTTGGTCTAAAAGACCTCTGAGATATGAACCTCTTTGCCTTGGTTTTCGAAGTGAGCACATCTCATAGGTTCCACTATACATATACTTCATGGCAGCGCTAACCATAACCTATCTATAACTTCATATTGCCTTGCTCACCTTGTTCTCGACAATCCTCTTAAATATGTGTGTGAAATTGTTGCTATGAAACCGCACAGATGTATCCATATAAAACACTGCCTTATATTCTTGTAGAACATCCTGAAATACACAAATCAAGATTTGAATTAAGTTATAAGACGATTTTTTCTTTTGAAACGTTTTTGTCTACAACGCTACTTGCAGCACAAACTCAAGTAATAGGGTTTACCGAATAAAGGCCTGAAAATCAGATTCTATACATTTGATCATTCATATCTTTGGGATCTTCACGATGAGTATTTTAAATATTTTTGAATGTTCCCATGATCACTAACAGAACCTAGTTTACATCATAAATGCTTATTTGCAGGTACCAGGGATCCGCCGTGGTCTAGTGGTTACGATGCCTGGCTCCCAAGCGTGAGTTCGCAGGTTCGAGTCTCCGCTGGATCCCCAAGCGGGTTGGCCTGGTCGCTATATAAATGTGTGGCGTTGTGGAGGACTGTCTATGGTCCTTCTGCAACTGAAAGACCCCTTGGAACTATTCGTAAAGAGTAGGGAATTTCCCGGTTCTGGGTTTCTATCTCGTCGCGATATGACCTAAGCTGTTGAAAGCGACGTAAAACCCAATTCCTTCCTTCCTTTATTTGCAGGTACTGTCATACTTCAAGGTACCTGTGACATGACCTTGGACCTAGAGGGGTTTCATATCTGTCATATTCTAAAACACTGGCTCTGAAGACAGTATCGTTAGTCACTTTCAGCCAAAAAATGAGATGAAAATATTGGTCAAAATGACCTTACTCGAAGGAATCTGCATAGTCAAAGCAGGCAGCCAGGTCATTTGGGACCATTTTACAAGCAAGACCCATATGCCCCATCAGCCCCGTGGTGGGCCTGCTCTGATGGCCGTGTGCTCTCAGGCGCCAGCCTGGGCATGTGAGAAAGTTTCCAGTGACTTGCAGTGGTTTTCGCCGGGTACTCCGGTTTCCCCCACTACTTACAACTGGATAGTCACTAATTATCCACAATATGGCATAAATGTGACGAAAAACAAAATTCCAAATTCAGCCCCGTGGATCTGAGCGGGGATGTGATACAGATGTGCAATAACTTTTACTCCAATAACTTAAGATGGATTGTGACATATTCCTAATTTATGATGAAATACGTTTAGTTTGTGATGTAGCCATAGGGTGTAATTAGACACGATTGATAAAGATCAATGGTTCTGACATTTCGACCCCTTTGGAATAACAGGGGTGTATGTGTTTCATGCTGACTCTGGATTGAATTGATCCAGAAATGACCAGAATGAAGGTATCATCAAGAGACCGTACCGCCTTTTGTTTTCTAGTCCAAACGCCAATAGGAAGTCGCTTGGTCGAGATTCGCGGCCAGTGGTCACTACTCGTGCATAATCTTTTGTTTTGATATCCATACTTAAGGGCCACCCGAGGACAGCCGACAGCGCCCCCACCTAGATGTCCACCTTAAGGGGAGCGTGCGCGTCATGAGACTACAGTATCATTGTAGATGTCCACCTTAAGGGGATCGTGTGTGTCATGAGACTACAGTATCACTGTAGATATCCACCTTAAGGGGAGCGTGTGTGTCATGAGACAACAGTATCATTGCAGATGTCCACCTTAAGGGGATCGTGTGTCATGAGACAACAGAATCATTGTAGATGTCCACCTTAAGGGGAGCGTGTGTGTCATGAGACAACAGTATCATTGTAGATGTCCACCTTAAGGGGATCGCGTGTCATGAGACAACAGTATCATTGTAGATGTCCACCTTAAAGGGAGCGTGTGTGTCATGAGACAACAGTAGCATTGTAGATGTCCACCTTAAGGGGATCGTGTGTGTCATGAGACTTCAGTATCATTACATGTTGGTATAGACAAGAGTTTGACTTTTCCTATCTGAACAAAAAGACAAGCTTCATATAGTACCCTGATGTTGGTAGGGCTAATGTTTGCAATAGTCAAGTATTTGATTTGATTAATGTTAGCATCGTGTTTAACTTGTATGATGATATTAAAAATATGGTCGAACGTAATCTCATGTATACTAAGTCAGCCTGGAAAAAGCTAGTCTGGTCCAGAGGATGGCTGTTAGAAGATACCTTCTGGCGGGTAGAAAGACAACTTCGCCAGTCTTGATCTGCTAAGTAACGTTAATCACGGGGTTAGATACCTGACATGGTGGATGCTAGCTGACAAATACCCTAAGCTTATGAGAAAATGCGAAATATTGTCCAAACTGCTCTGTCACTCAAGTATCCTAAAAAACGACGATCTCAGACTTAAGAGTCAGAGCTATATCTATAGATTGGAGATTGTGTAATCTTTGTGATCAACATGTCGTGGAAGATGTTAGACATTTTATCTTACACTGTACATATTTCCAGCATGATAGAGACAGCATGTTCAACGAGATCTGTGACATTCACGAAAGTGTGCGAAATGCTATGCACGAGTCCAGAGTCGATATATTGTATATAGTACTAGGACACCCAATTGAGAACGTAGATGATGTGCTTATGGAGAAGATTCACATTGTGATTCTATCTCATGTGTACCAGATGTATACTAAAAATTCTAGAGAAAAACTAGGAATCGGATAATTAGCCTAATAGCTAGGCCTCCGATAGTCTCAACAGGTTACCGAATGCTACCCGATCTTTGGACCCCGAGCTAGCCTAATTCTACAAATTCTCGAATTGGTGTTCCTCATATTATTTACTAAGTTATTTTTGTATTATATTATGTTTCTATGTTACATATACTGTTTTTGTATGTCACTTACAGTCAATAAATGATATATATAAGGCGGCTTGTTGTACTTTCAAATACATGCGAGGATGTGCTCGCTTGCATCTGAGGAAGTTGCTAGTCTAACAGACCAATCTAATACTGCCACATATAGTTTTCCACACTCTTTCATCCTCCAGGACTTACCATTATTATCAAAGGCTTCCACGCATAATTTCTAAGCTCCTTGACGTGTGGTGGGTAACCATTTGGACTGAAAGCTCGGTATGTCACATTGCACATTCGCTTCACCTAAATACAGAACACAAAATGAACATTCACATAGGCCAAACCAATCAAGGAACTGAACTGAACAAGCTCAAAAAGTCCATCTAAGTTTAACGGCTACATTGATGCTCTCGCTGTCGATTTAATTGACATCTTCCACATATGGGACACTCAGATTAATTAGAAATAACGACAATTTTCAAAATGTATTTTGTTTGTATCTAACCTGAGAAGTATATGATGTCAAAAAAATCTGCCCAAAATCAGTTCAAAACTTGCTCACCAGGAGGCCAGAGTGAGATCTTTCCATCTCTGGTTCTCCCTTATACAACAAAGCAGCAGATGATAGAGATCAGGACAGAGAAAGGCATTACCTACTTCTATCTGAGAATATGATTACAAGGGTGGAGACGGCATGGGCCAAAAAACATCCAATCACATTAAGTCCAGTGCCATGCAGGAGATACACCGGAGCATATGACGTCACCGTTGATCCGAGGCCACGCAGAACAAACACTGAAGGGTGGCAGTCACGCACCAGCTGGCAGCAAGCTGGGTATATCAGAGGATTCTTCGCTTAACCCTTATGCTGCTGGTGGCTAATTTTGGTAGTATAAAATGATGCAATATTTTTGAAAAATGACTGAAACCCTGACAAATGGGTACTCATATGAGAGTTCTCAGCAAGAGCTATCCGATGAAGACCTGCGTGAGAGAATTAATATGGTATTTTAAAATATTTGTGTTTTTGTGCTTTGGACGAAAGTAGCCTTAGCATTGGGAGGGCTAATAGTCTCAGATTACATTACAGACCAGGGCCCAGTAATACAAAGCACTCTTATCTTAAATATTATCTTACGCCTCACTTAGCACATACAGCCAGTAATACAAAGCACACTTAGAGCCTGCTGCCCGTAAGATTCTCGCAAAAAGCTAAGGGTGGTAGGGGGCTCCCCTAACCCTCACTTAACTCCTGCAAGCTGTCTAGAAACCAATAAATAGTGACTTTTTCAGTTAACTTCACAAAGATTAGTGAATAAAAAGTATTCTAGATGATTAAGTGATAATAATAAAGTTAATTTTAACTTAACTCAACACAATATAGATTTTGAAATATTTTTCAAGTGTCTAAATCATACTTTTTAGTCTGTGCTTATCTAAATGTAAAACAGTACAAGTGTGTAACATACTTGTATAAATTTTTGTAGTCAGTTAAATGGAAGGGATTTAGTTAGCTTACTTCCAGAGATGCCTGCATACCGTGGCTCAAGCATGCTGTCCATCTGTGGACAAGTGCTGCTAGCCACAGGAGGTGAGGCAGTGAATGCTGATAATGAGGTACTCCTGGAAGTAGCCTCTTTTGTTCCTCGAGATAAGATGGCCGTAAGTGTTGGAGTACATGAGGGTATCATAAGTGTGTTTTGTTTTACCCAGTAAGTGAAGTGTATCTTTTCTCGTAGAGCTCACGTAAGATGTATAAGTTAAGTGAGCTTTGTATTACTTTGTATTACCGGGCTTTGTATTAAGCTAGTCTATAACTTACCTTGCGGCTTTGGTTTCGTGAAAGTCCCAAGTCATAGTATATGATGGTGTATGATGGAAAATAACGTAACACTGATTTCAATCCATCTAAACTTTCCTCAAAGTGGTTTGCACTCGAAGCAGTCAAGAAGACGAAGTTTGTCAAGTTTGCGCTATTAAGATTTACGAAACGCGGGATCAATTTTTCCAATTTGGTTATGAACTTCGGACTGACTCCAATTCTACGACCCTTAAGCGACTTATGTTTTGGGTGACTGTATGTAAGTCCGAAATGTCTTGTTTCCGTAGAAGACGTATTAAAAATTAGATGGTCATCTGGTACAGAGATCTGAAAAGAGAGAGGCGAGTGAGTGCCTTAATACCAATGACGTTGAGGTCCCGATTTAGCTGTGTGACGAAAACGTGTCATGTGCGAATGAACTTTTAATATGAACAAAATCTAATCCTGGGAACTGGCTTCCCAACCGACTCACATCTCTTCATGTGTACAGATTGTCTAACAGAATCACACACACACAGACACACACACATATATATATATATATATATATATATATATATATATATATATATATATATATATATATATATATATATATATATATATATAATATATATATACGAGTGAGAAAATACATGATACCGAAACAAAAAAGATGCCTTCCTTAACTTATGATTCTCCCTCTTGGCGAGATAATCCACGTTTGGCGTGCAAGTCATCATTCTCCTACCCAGAGATCCCGCTACGCATAGTATCTCTGCCACTACGTCGGGACTAATTCGCGGAATATTTTGAAAAGTGACGTCATTAAATATATCCCATTGGTCAAAACGTGTGATGCACGCGACGCGCGTGGTCAAAACTACAATCAACAATGACGTCATCCTCGCAGTGGCCTGTTTGTTGCGAGAGGGCTGGACGGCCGACTGGCTGATTGGTCAATGCAGGACTTTTCACCGCATTTTCTCATGAGCTATCGTAAATAGTACTGATAGGCGAGCGGCAAACCTGGAAAAAGGGCTCTAATTAAGGAGTTTAATCAACCCGAGAGTCATACAGATGAAACATGTCATTTTAAAGCTGATTTTCTATACTTTCAGAAAAAGTATGTTGTGGAATTCAAATGTGGTCAGGTTTTTCTGAAAATTGCTTGTTATATCATATGGTTAGGTAAAATCATGTAAAAAACACAAATTTCTAATTTTTTATTCTAAACTTGCAAATCAATAACCTGCAATCAAATAGCAGTAAAAAGTAAGTGAAGTCAATGTATTATCTTATAGAAAAAGTTCATTCAGCTAAAATTATTGTACACCTGAAAAAAGGTGAATTTTTAGACAAATTTGAGCATTTTTTTGGTATAATTTCTTTGTGGAGTGATATTTTGTTTTGTAAAACAGGGTTTGCATACCAGAGTGTGTCGTATAAAATGCCATCGGAAAGCTTATTATCTCAGCTTTCATTTGAGACCAATTTTGAAATGGATTTGCTTTTTAGGACTTAGTGAAGGAAGTTTACCTACCCCTACCCCTATTCTGAAAAATGCAACTAAAATCCAAAAAAATCCAAAAAAAAAGATTTTTCAGTTCAGAGAACTGGCAGGTGATGTCTTGATAATTTGTGGTCCTTGTGGACCCTTTCTTAGACTATTACTAAGTTAGACAGCTTAAAAATAATATGATTTGTTTTAGTTCATGAACTAGCCACTAGGTGGCTGTTCATTGTAGCTGTCACCGCTGTCAAGGGTCAAGACATATATCACTATAGATGATTAAGTGGAATGTACTAATTAGTGTCTTTAACTAAAAGTTGCAGTATTTAGTTCATCAAGTGGGGAGAAAGAGGGAGAGGCTATATGGGCCTCCTGGCCCAAAGACTCTGGTGCATCATACTGGCCAGGTGTCAAATCAAGAAGCTCCAAAGGCAGGCCAAGGAGCTGCCCTCCCTTAGAACCTGCCTAATTGGCCCAATATTTGACGGATGGGCCAGTGCCCCCACCTGATCCAGAGTGGACCCTAGGAACAATAAGAACTGGGTCGGGGGGGGGGGGGGGGGAATTTAATCCACAAGTCTTGAGGAAGGTGCCTACCACCCAGAGGTGTGAAAGTCCTTGGGATTACCTTTAACTGGTACACTGTACCATCACACCGTGGAAGTAGACATCCTCTAAATCTAGAGAGACTGCCCACATAACTGTATTTTCTAACCAGGACAAGGTAAATGACTGAGACAGGTGGATATACTTTCCTAGAAAGACCAGGACTGATTGGAGGGTGTCCATCCTGAAGGACGGATGGACGACTGGGAGTTAAAGATATTTTGAATTGAAAATGGGCCTCCAGCCTCTCTTCTCCACTTATAAGAGGGAGAAGCAGAAGCTGAGCCTGTCCAGCAGAGGGTATACAATCTAAATCGCTTGTTTGTTGAATATTTTCTGGAGGCCCATCTCTGAGGTGAGACAATGACTCTCCCTGGTTCAAGGTGGAAACGGGTCAGACAACACCAACCAGTAAAATCGATACGGTAACCTGTACAGATTGTCTGGAGCACACACAAATGGGACGTGAAATGCGAGCCCATATCTTCTGCTGTTCCGGGAAGGCGTAATAAATGAACATGTGCATCTGGACCTGTAATGCGGAGGCGACTCATTGTTGTTGAGTGCTCCTCAAGCCTTTTCCCCAGTCTACCAATGTAACAACAATGCGAAATTGATGACTAACTAATAGAGGGTTTCTTTGGGTTGAAGACCGGATTAATTCAAGACTTTACATAGGCAATTGGGTTCTCAAGTCATGATTTACTATCCTGACTGTCGGGTAGGCCCTTGGCACCCAGACATATGAAGCGGAGGCAATCTCCAGCACTCAGGTAAAGATCAATTGCCTCTGGGGTGGCCTATCAGGTTTCGATGAAGGATGCCAGGACCTCAACGGCCAGGAGGTAGAGAGCTGGCACAAAAGTGGGGTTAATTTCTTGAAAGCAAACCGGAACTCGAAAGCAGACATTCTCCACTGTCCCAGTTACTTGCCAAACAAATGTATCTCCTTGGAGGTTGTGCAAGTCAGGGTTAGAGGCAGTGTTGGCCATGGAGCCTGACCTGTCTGAGTGCTGTTGACTTGTCACGTGCAACGTCAATATCGAGTGAGCCATCATTTTAAGTATTACGTTCAAAGGCAGAATGCTTGTTTAATACCCCCTCACCCTCAGAAGGTATCAGGACAATATCCCCCCGGACAATATCCCCCCGGACAATATCCCCCCGGACAATATCCCCCCAGGACAAAATCCCCCCGGACAATATCCCCCCGTTCCAATATCCCCCCGGACAATATCCCCCCGAATTTTTTTTTTTAATTCCAGTGTTTTAAATTATCCTAAATTGTGTGCCGGTAAAAAAAATTCAATTAAAAAAAAAATTGCAGTGTTTTAAATTATTCTAAAAATTTTTTTCAAAAATCCAAAAAAAAAATTAGTGTTTTAAATTATCCTAAATCATGTGCCGGTAAAAAAAATTCAATTAAAAAAAAATTGCAGTGTTTTGAATTATTCTATAATTTTTTTCCAAAAATTCAAAAAAAAAATTAGTGTTTTAAATTATCCTAAATCATGTGCCGGTAAAAGAAATTCAATTAAAAAAAAAATTGCAGTGTTTTAAATTATTCTAAAAAGATTTTTCAAAAATTCAAAAAAAAATTAAGATTTTAAATTGTCCTAAATCATGTGCCGGTAAAAAAATTCAATTAAAAAAAAAATTGCAGTGTTTTAAATTATTCTATAATTTTTTTCCAAAAATTCAAAAAAAAAATTAGTGTTTTAAATTATCCTAAATCATGTGCCGGTAAAAAAAATTCAATTAAAAAAAAAATTGCAGTGTTTTAAATTATTCTAAAAAAAATTTAAAAATAAGAATAATTAAAAATACTGGAATTGTTTTTAATTAAAAAAAAATACTAACACATGTTTCAGGATAATTTAAAACACTGGAATTTAAAAAAAAATTGTACTATCACATGTTTAAGGATGATTTAAAACACTGGAATTAAAAAAAAGATTTTTGTTTTTATTAATTTTTTTTTGAATTTTTGAAAAAGTTTTTTAGAATTATTTAAAACACTGCAAATTTTTTTTTGAATTTTTTTTTACCAGCACATGATTTAGGATAATTTAAAACACTAATTTTTTTTTGAATTTTTGAAAAAGTTTTTTAGAATTATTTAAAACACTGCAATTTTTTTTTTAATTGAATTTTTTTTTACCGGCACATGATTTAGGATAATTTAAAATGCTAACTTTTTTTTGAATTTTTGAAAAAAATTTTTAGAATAATTTGAAACACTGCAATCTTTTTTTTAATTTAATTTTTTTTACCGGCACATGATTTAGGATAATTTAAAACACTAATTTTTTTTTTGAATTTATGAAAAAAATTTTTAGAATAATTTAAAACACTGCAATTTTTTTTTTAATTGAATTTTTTTACCGGCACACAATTTAGGATAATTTAAAACACTGGAATTTAAAAAAAAAATCCGGGGGGATATTGTCCGGGGGGATATTGGAACGGGGGGATATTGTCCGGGGGGATTTTGTCCTGGGGGGATATTGTCCGGGGGGATATTGTCCGGGGGATATTGTCCGGGGGATATTGTCCGGGGGGATATTGTCCGGGGGGATATTGTCCTAGAACCCCCTCAGAACCCGGACTGGCAGTCTAGGCTGGAGGGGTCTGAATAGGTGATATCCTGGGCCTGATCGGAGTGTGCACCCAAGTGATGGACCCTGCAAGGGGCACATCTTGTGGTGTGCAAAAGGAGTTCCGGGGAACCCTAAGCTGGTGTGGCACCCTGCTGGCCTTGTAAAAGAAGGGGGATGTGTGGATCTGTCTGTTGGTACCCTGCATCTCAAATATCCCTTGGTCCTCTTTGGATCAGGAAGCTCTGCTCATCCTCTCCCTCTTTTTTCTTCTTTCATTTAGAATACTTATGCTTTGTCATTGTTCTTCAACAATGAATAAGGACCACCTTTTACTAATATCTTATGGCACTAAATGACCTTTGTGTGTCAATGTGCCTTTAAACACTTATTCATTCATTCCAAGGTGATGGCAGGTGGAGTCTGTGATAGCACATCCACCTTTATGAAGAGATTGGTGTGCTCTTCCTCAGGGGAGAGGCCCTTTGGAAGTGGTGCCACGGATGCCATTGACATGGCTGAAGAGTGTAAATCTGCTAGAAGCTGCAGCTTGGGTGGTGCATCATGAGGAACAAACATCTTAGCTAGAGGCTGGGTCAGTTGCTGCTCCAGCCTGCCCTCAGCAGGAAGACTGACCCGGAAGGACACACGGGGTGACTGAGACCAAAGCCAATCGCCTGGACATACCCCCATCCCCTCCCAACTGCAGTGTTTCTGCTACAAAGTGCTTTCTTTGTCTGCATCTTTGCAGATAGGTATCGGACAAGGATGAAGTGGACGGGAAGGGTGCTGTCACATCTCTTTTATGGGAAGACTTCATTGTGGCACCCCTTGAGGCTGTAGGGCCCACAGGCTCCTCATCTTGAATGAAAAGTGTCCGGTACCGACCCTTCGCTGGAGATGGGCTGGCCCCAGGCATTTGAAAGACCCCTTTATGGAAATGAGTTTCAACTCAAAAAATCTCTAGATTTTGGGGGCCTAGTCCTTGCACACCTCAAAGGACCAGCCCGTGGGTGTGCAGGATAACTGAACACTGCAGACAAAAGATGCTTCATTCCAGCTCATGCCATCAGCAAGGCTTGGTCACTTACTTTCTGTAAAATATAACCAGAAGTGCATGCACCGAAATATGGTTGTCATCTCACGCAGCACAGCAGGGTATATGTTCTCCCTACGATTATGGATGGAAGGACTGTGACACTGTAATACTTTTATGAAGGTCCTATAGTGTCTGACGCCCGGGAGGTCACTTTGGTATTTAGGGGGGGTGCATAGGCTCATTTTCAAAATTTAGAAATACCCCTAAAGCACTAATTTCAGGCCAGAAAAGGACCCTTATTTTCAAAAATGCTAACATTTTCCAGAAAAACACTGACATTGGATGAACGTATTTTAACTTTAGATTTTATAATCCTCTGCCTAAGTCACTTCGGGAGTCACTCGACATCAGAGCCGCATATATTGTATGGATTGCAAGGGGATTTTCACCCCCCCCCCCCCCCCCCCCCCCCCGCCCCCCCCACATATTTCGTACTTGGGTACAAGAAAGTACCCTTCATTTTTAAATCGTGGACATGCGAGGTCTTAAAAAAGACCCCTCCTTCCGCGGAATATGTAACGCGGGCGTGCCCCCCCCCCCCTATGTAACTGACAGCACCCCCCCCCCCCCCCAGGTCTGAGGTTCTGTAAGACCTTAATTATTTGCAATTGCTAAGGTTGGAAACTGTGCTGAAAATACTAAAATATGCTAAAAATATGCTACCAGTAAGAAATGTCTTGCATGGATTTTTGCCCTTGGTAAGCAAGTGAAGACTCTGGAAGCATTTACACAATGGCTGTCAATCTCCAAGAGGAAGATGGTTTTTAGGATGTGCAATATCACAGAGAAAGACATGTTGGGATATAGCAAAGTAAATTCCTTGTTGACTATCACATTTAAATGACAATTGTAGTGAGGTTGACGCAGCATTGGTGTACATTAACACGAGTGTTCCTAGATATTTTGCATTTCAGGAGATAAGATACAGATTTGATATAAAATCACTTAGTTATGCAACATACTCCTTTCTGAACAATTTAAATGACTTCCAATGTCATTACAATCTTATTTGTACATAAATGATTTTTTAAAAATATTTTCGGATTTTTTCACATTTATGTCATATTTTTCATAATGGGGGTAGGGGTAATCAAAGTCCCACAACTTAAACATTTATCAACCGATCCACTCAGATCTGGTCTCATTAGAAAGAGTATAGTTCCAGCTTTATATTGGTGTATGATGTAGTGCTCGCTCCATCTTACAGACTGATATATAGGTTAACATGCTTCATGCATTTGAAAATAGATACAAAAAATGTGAAAATTTATGATAAAAAGCGTATTTTTTTTCAACTGCAAATACCTCTGGAAGTTCAATTTATTTTTTCAATAGTATATACACACTGGCCAAACTTAAGAATACTGTGTTGTTGAATATCTTCATTAGGTTGTTTCATTAAAAATATTTTTCATTTTCATGATTTCTGACAATTTTTTTTCAACATGTCAGTACCTTTAGTTGATTTCAGAAAAACCTGACCACATTTGATTTCCACAACATATCCCATCTTAAAGTGCAGAAAACAAGCTTTCGAATGAGCTATGTTGTGTCCGTATGACTCTCGGGTTGATTAAATTTCTGAAATCTGGTCCTCAGCCGCTCGCCTATGAGGCATTACACCCGAAATCGTCATGAATATCATAGTTTGCGCAATTACAAATAACTGAATGGCGAAAACTGCATGGAAATTGGACTCAACTTCTGGTTACCTCGATCGTCCGTTCCGAGCGAGGCAAAGGAATAAGGAAGCAAACTCACTGCTAAAAGTAAGTTAAGCAATATAATATGAGTCAGATAAATCAATAAAACGAAAGATAAAAAGAAGATATGGAAAAAAGGTGACGACAAAGAGTAAAGAAAGGAAAAAAGGGGAACAAGCACCGAGACACCCCATTATCGCCCAGCGAGGATAGTAAACAGAGCGGGAAAAAGAACAAGCTGAGCTAACAACATAAACAAGAAGAGGTAAACCATAAAATAAAGACCTCAAAATGGAAAATAACACAAGCAACACCGAAAATGAAAATGAAAATAAACAAGCCAAGAACGAAATAGTGACCAGGGGAAAAACAAAGATGGCAGCAAAAGCCCAACCCAAGTTCTATGCTGTGGCCAGAGGAAGACAGGTAGGGATCTTTACCACCTTGGCAAAATGTTGTAAATCCGTGGATGGATTCAGCCATAATCAGTAAAAAGGCACTGAAAGCCTGGAACAAGCTGTAGAAATGCTGGACCTCAATGGGATCCATCACAGTGAGATCCAGGAAATCCAGGAAGAAATAAAGGAGGAAGGGCAATACATAGCGGAAACGGCAGATATAGAGGAAAGATCTGACAAGGTATTACAAGATATATCCGAAGAAACAGAAGTGAAACAAATTGAAGAAAATGAAGACAAAGTAAGTGACAGCGATAACGAAGGAAAGAACTGTAAATACTGCGAAGAAGAGGATGATAAGTACATGATCAAATGTGAGAAATGTAAGAACTGGATACACTACATGTGCACACAACTACCAGCTTACCAAATAAGCTTACTATCTAATACCTCAAGAAGGTTCACATGCAAAAAGTGTGTAAAAATAGATAAGGAGGTCAGGAAAGTAATGGAAGAAATGAAAGACAAAAATAACCTCACAAAACAAGAAACAATGAGATTACTGTGCTACGTAAAAGATGAAAATGAGGCGCTGAAACTGCAGAACAGGGAGTACGAAGAAGAAAATGGCAGGAAAGATGAAGCCATAAAGAAAATAAGAAAAGAGGCAGAAGAAAAGAGAGAAGCCACTGAAGAAAAAATGAGAGCGTCCATAAATGAAATAAAGAATGAAGCCAAAACACTCAAAGACCAGAACAGAAACTATGAAAGAAGTGAGGAAATAATGATTGATAAAATGAAAGAAATGGAGAGAGAATGCAAACAACTTAAACAAGACATAGAGAAAGGCAAGACCCAGAAGAAAAACAAACCAGAAAAAGACGAGACAGAAAAAAGTGAGAATACAGAAGACCCAAACAAAACTGCTAAGAGCGAAATTGAGGAAAAAACAAAGGAAATAAGACAACTCAAGAAGCATATAAAGGAGCTGAAAGCAGAGAACGAAGATAAAAGCTCGAAGATAGAAGAACTCACTAAGGACAACCTGATGCTAAAGGCAGTAGTACAGGAGTACAGTGAGAAAGGCCCCCAGACTCCAAGGGCGATGCAACCCAGACAAGAATACCAACAAGTTGAAAGGAAAATCGATGGAGAAAAATACCACGAGCAACAAAAAACACAAAGAATATGCAAATATGCTATGCAAGGGGAGTGCAGGTATGATGCGAGGTGCCGCTACATCCATGCCCAAATGCAGAGTGCAAGAAATACTTGGAATAAGAACTCTATGATCTGCAGAAATTTTAATAATGATATGTGCGACAGATCGGACTGTCGCTACCTGCATATAAGAAAAAACAACGAGGAGTGCAGAAATTTTCATGGAAGAGGATGCCGATTCGGAGAATACTGCAAATATAATCATACCTACAAACACAGGTATGAGCATGAAAACCGCAGACCAAATGAAAGGGAAGAAAACAAAGAGAGATACACCAGAAACAACCCCGAGCCAAGGAATGAAATAATCCAAATGCAGAAGGCAATTAGTGAGGTAATGATACAAATAAAGGACATTAAATCGGCACTAACACCACCAATTAGTGACCCAGCGCCGACAACAAACAACAACCAGCAGTATGTGCCCCAAACAAATATCCAACCAAACCCAATGCTCTACCAACAGATGGAGAACTGCATGAACGTGAGCAATGTGCCAAACAACAACAACAACTACTGGTGGGATCAAAACAAGAGAGCTCCATCATTGCCACCACAAATACCAGGATACTGAAAATCAAAGAATAAAGCAGAGGAAAAAACAAAGAAAAAATACCGAAAAACAAGAAAACATAAAAAAGAAGAAATAACAGTAACTTGTACCAATGCAAGAGGACTTAATGGGAAAATCCCCAGCCTACTACACTACATAAATGAATACAAACCTGACATTATGGGAGTATCGGAAACATGGATGCAACAAGGAGACAGATTACAAATTAACGGATACATATGCTTGAGAGCAGACAGAAAAGAGAGAAATGGTGGGGGAATATTACTTCTAATGAAAAAACAGACAGTCAAAGAGATAACAAAAACAAAAGAAACAGAAGACGGAAATGAAATGCTGTGGTTAAAGTGCAAGATAAGAGGAAAAAGCACTAATATCGGAGTACTATATGGAAGACAAGAAAGCAGAACCACGATTGACGAACTGAGAGAATACTACAACCAAGTTGACGTGGAAACAAGAAAAACCAAGAAAAATGAAGACCTGATAATAATGGGAGACATGAATGTCAAACTAGGAGAACAAAAAAGCAAAGGTGGAAAACTACTCGAAAATCTAGTCAAAAAGAGAAACCTAGTCATAATGAACAAAACGCCAAAATGTGTGGGAAAGTGGACACGAAAAAATACGAAAAATCAACAGGAAAGATCGGAAATTGACTACATAATCTGCAACAAAGAACTATATGAAAAAGTCATGTCAATGAACATAGATGAAGAAGGGAAAGATGTGCTCACAAAATACAAAATAACTGAAAAAGCAACAGAGGTGATTGAATCTGACCACATGATGATGACACTAACATATGTGAACAGTGAAAACAAGGAAAAGCTGAGAAAACAGAGGTGTGGAAACTCAATGATGAGGAAGGATGGAAAAAATTCCAAAAGGCAACCCAAAACAACAAAGACTTAACTAAGTGTTTCAAGGACGAAAACAGAGATATCGATATTGACTATAAGGAATGGATAAAACAAATGTACAAGAAAATGGGAATATGCTTCAAGAAAGTCAAAATCAACCCAAACAAAGAATGCCCAACAAAGAATGATGAAACAAAGCACCTGATGAGAGAGAAGAAAAAAATGAAAACGAGGCTAACCGAAACCAAACAAATGGGGAAAACCACAATAGAATTAGAACAAGCGATAAAAAAGACAAATGAACAAATAGCGAAGTCTATAGAGAAAACAAAAGTAGAAAAAGCCAAAGAAAATCTTGCCAAACTAGAAGAGGCAGGAGGAGTGAAATCCAATAAATTTTGGAGGATGAAGCAGAAAATACAGCTGAGGGAAGAAAATATCTCACATAGAGTAATCCGAGATGGAAACGAATATAATACAAGAGATGAAATACAAGAAGCATACCGCCAACACTACTCAGGGATACTCAAAACCAGACAGATTGTGCCAAAATACCAAATAATACAAGAAACCATCGACAAAAAGTTCGAAGAATACATGGAAATAGCCAAAAGCCAGTGCCATGACGTAATAAGAGTGAAAGAAACTGAAGATATACTCAAAAATCTAAAAAACAACAAAGCACCGGGACTCGACGAGATCACAAATGAAATTCTCAAGAAAGGAGGAAACATACCTGTCAACTC
This sequence comes from Maea johnstoni, assembly GCA_963942565.1. NCBI lineage: Eukaryota > Metazoa > Annelida > Polychaeta > Spionida > Magelonidae > Maea > Maea johnstoni. The sequence continues at coordinate 93,763,369 of OZ012684.1, forward strand.
TACTGATTTGAGCAGTACTCTACTGATTTCAGACCACAAAATTGCTGTCTACTGATTGAGCACCTGATTTGAAGAAATCTACTGATTAGCTACTGATTTTGCTGACTTTGAAAAACCCTCCATTTTCTCAGCAAGTGGGTCAGTCTGCTCCCTTCGATCCAGTGTGCCTCACCCGACCCAATTACTGTATGTAGTAATTGATTCCTATCAGTAGGTAGTCATAGCTAATCCCTTAACTAATTGGAATTCTCGTCACATATTGTTCTATGGGATTAATAGGGAAAGATGCATTGTGGGCTAGCATCATCAGATAGCATCTCAAGAAAAATCTACAATGGCTGACAAGGAAAATTCACCATCTTGCAAAAAAAAAATTTCAGTCTTCAAAAAAAAAAAAGATTTTTCATAATATGTTGAAAATGGAAGTATTTCCATAACTGTGAATATATCATCATGCCGCAAGTGTGATATGCTACATAAAATAAAAGTTATTTGAACTTATTTCATTCACATATTTGCATGGTTATCAATTTGCCAACACCTGCGAAATACAATAGCCCACTCCTTAGCTAAACCACTAACCTGACCCCTAGTGGCCAGAGTTCCAACTTAACAAAATGCCGCGAAAGAGGCCCCAAAAGGGAATCGCGAGAAATCTCCTGATTTTGGATGGTGGAATGTTGACAGGTATGAGGAAATGACATAGCAGAATCACTGACAGCCATGTTCAATAAGATTCTGAAGAAAAACAAGTGCCCAGGAGAATGGAAGAAAGTCAAGATTAAGAGCATTTACAAAAACAAAGGCAGTAAAGAAGACTTAAATAATCAGAGAGGGATATTCCTCACTTCCATCGTCCAGAAAGTTTTCGAAAGAATTATCCTTAACAGACAATATCAAAAAATAGACAATTCAATGAGTGAGTTCCAGAATGGAGCCAGGAAGCAGAGAAGCTCATCGGAACACCTCTACATAACCAGAGCTATTATTGACTACTATAACTATCTTAATATACCTATAACGATGCAATTCTATGACCTCGAGAAATGCTTTGACCGACTGTGGCTGCGCAAGTGCATGACAGTGCTATGGGAGAGTGGCGTGAGAGGACCCGAGTGGATGACAATATACCTCATGAATCAATCGGCGGAAATAACTATACAGACACCAGTAGGTGAAACCAAACCCATTGAAATACAAGAAGTTGTGATGCAGGGAACCGTGATGGCAGCTGTGATGTGTGCCAAACTTATTGACACAGCCACGGAAAACCTCGAAAATGTAGGTGCAGGGATACAGTATGGAGAAGTGAGAATAACAACGCAAATGTTTCAGGACGACATACTACAATCCTCGACTAACACCAAAACAACACAAAAAGCAGCATTAGCAAATGAAATATTCCAGGACACTAACAGGATGAGGTTCAACATGGAAAAAACGCAGATAATGTGCATACCCCAAAAACAAGGAATAGAACAAACTGTCAGACTTAACAATCAGGAATTTAGTAGGTGCACTCAGTACAAATACCTGGGTGACCACCTACATACTAAGAATAATCTGGACATAAACCTTGAAAAATGAGAGAAACAGGCACTAATTGACATAATAGAAATAATAGCAACTACCAAGCAAATGAACACCCCAGATAGAGACCTACAAATAAAGCTAAAATTGTTCAACGCTATACTGTACCCTTGGAAGATATTCTACAATTGTGAAACATGGACTAATATAAGGAAAACTGACCTACAAAAACTCGACAAAATTGTGCTGCACGGACTGAAAAGAATACTAAATCTACCCACAAGCACACCTGGCATGGGAATATATGCAGAAACTGGAATACTCCCAGCTGAGGACCAAAAAGCACGTAAAAAGATAATGTTCCTACACCGAATAGTGAGCGGAAACAAGGAGAAACTGATACACCAAGTATACACACACAAAAAAAAGTTCAAGTTTCCGAAGTGCTGGACTGCTGAAATAGCAGCAATCAAAAAACTATATCAACTAGATATAGAAGAGGACCAAATTGGAGCCCTAAGCAAGATCAGCTGGAAAACCATAGTGGACAAAAAGATCCAATCAAAACTACAAAAACAACTAAACATAGAGAAAGTGAAAAAAGGCAAAGTATGTGACATCCCAAAATTTGAGAAAAAGAACTACCTTGAAGAAATGAAATCTCAAAGTGCCAAACTAGCAATTAAATATAGGCTTAAAATGAATAATCTTGCCTATCACTATAAAACAACAAGACTGACATGTGCTGCCCTCTATGCAAGGAGGCTGAGACGACATGAGTCACATGACCACATGTGAAGAATACAGGCACATAAGTAGCAGACTAAAAATAAGTGACCTATATAGTGATGAAACTGACAGCATCAGCAGAGCAACCGAAGCGATAAGAGAGAGAATGGAACATAGAGAAACCCAACTCCTGACAAAGCAGTGAGACTCCAGAAATTGGAGAAGGGAAGAAAGAAAGAAAGAAATGGAAGCTTCATATTTGGTATAATTTTGAAATCGCACCATGCAACAGAACGAAACTTCCAAACCATGTAGGGACCACGAGATTGATCGTGCTTTTGGGAGCAGAGATACTAGTCGTGTAGCAATCCAACCGGAAGACGGTATCGTCGCCCTGGCAGAGTGGCAAGTCATGCCAAACGATTTTTTGTTCTGTGACCTGGCGCCATCTTTTGGTTGGTCACAAAACTACACATCCGGGTAACTAGGTCACCAAGGAAGTGACGTATTGCTCGTGATGTAAACAATACAGACTGAACGCAAAGATCGTTCAGTCAGTATTGAAAATAACACAGCAGCCACCGAGGCTGTTGTTGTATAGTAATTTTTAAAAATCCCACCACTATGCTTCCCACCCTTTGTACAATATAATTTGTTATTTGCAACAATTTCGGTTACATATTGCTTCTGTCTAGCTATCTAGCAGGCGCACTCTAACGAGGTCAGCCCAAATTTCGCAGTACGAAAATGGCAAATAATGCCTATTGCTATCTAGCTTCCTAGTAGTTACATGCTTGTCTGCTATTTTCATTCCTGTTTATCACATCAACTTGTTCATCACAATTGTGCAGTGGTTAAATACCAAATTAGCATATGTAATGGTAACTGGTATATTATTTACCATATTTATTGTGGTTATATTTATAGCAATTATCACATATTAAATACAATGGTATGTATGTATATATATATATAATCTCATATATGTTATCTTGTAAATACAATTTGATTATAATAAATTATTTATTTATCCATATGCGCGTTACTGGTTATGACACAAAAAATATCAGTTGTTCATGAATGCAATGTGCGTATTGCTTTAGGTCCCAAAATTCCAATGCCCGCGCACTTCGTATTCAATGGCCATGCACTTCGTATTAACCATAAAGAAAGACGTATCTGTATTGCTACCAATACGAGTGAAATGGGTACTCACATACTTGAAAAGATGCCTGGTAAGTTTTGATGGCGAGGGTTGGTAAAGAAATAATATTATAGTGAGAAGTAATGCAACCAAAATACCAATTCCCGCTCTGCCTCTCCAGGCAACGATATGGGTCCACGGTCCCTTCATCATTAGATACAGCGACTGAAAAGGTGGTAAACTAGGGCGATGTTTCTGCCACGTCGGTTGTCGATAGTCACATGCTCTGGTTGATTGGTTCCCCCCAACTGCTCTAACCCTTTCAATGCTAAAGCTACTTTCACCCAAAAAATAAGGATGCAAAGAATTTTGAATACCATCTAAATCCTGTCATGTTGGTATTCATTGGATAATAGAGTACTCTCAGATGAGTACCCATATCCCAGGGTTGCCATTAATTGTTCGCTCGATATTAAAGAAGTAGATACATTTCTTGGACTAGGACTAGGCTAGAAAGCCAGCCGCTGTCCCCTTGTGTGTGTGTGTATATATATATATATATATATATATATATATATATATATATATATATATATATATATATATATATATATATATATATATATATATATATATATATATATATATATATATATATACGAGTGAGAAAATACATGATACCGAAACAAAAAAGATGGCTTCCTTAACTTATGATTCTCCCTCTTGGCTAGACGCGAGGTTCCAGAACCCGCCGTTAGGCGGCTTCAAACACGTCGAAAGCCTTTGTGGAACGCCTGGGATTGTTTCATTACTGAAAACTTGATAAAAGATAGTATCAGTTGTTCATGAATGCAATGTGCGTATTGCTTTAGGTCCCAAAATTCCAATGCCCGCGCACTTCGTATTCAATGGCCATGCACTTCGTATTAACCATAAAGAAAGACGTATCTGTATTGCTACCAATACGAGTGAAATGGGTACTCACATACTTGAAAAGATGCCTGGTACGTTTTGATGGCGAGGGTTGGTAAAGAAATAATATTATAGTGAGAAGTAATGCAACCAAAATACCAGTTCCCGCTCTGCCTCTCCAGGCAACGATATGGGTCCACGGTCCCTTCATCATTAGATACAGCGACTGAAAAGGTGGTAAACTAGGGCGATGTTTTCGCCACGTCGGTTGTCGATAGTCACATGCTCTGGTTGATTGGTTCCCCCCAAATGCTCTAACCCTTTCAATCGTTGGAGGAAATTGTCACACATTCATTCATCTACTGAAGTAGCATATCTTAAATACATGCATGTGCACAATCGACATTCTCGTCGGTATTGGTGTTAGAGATTTGCTTGGTTGAAAAAAAGAATGGATATGTAGCGAGAGACCAATTACTATATACCCTATAGTTAAATGCTGGACTCATGCTAGGAGTACCAGTTAAGGCATCAGCGCGAGGTCACGTGGGAACAAGGACCAATCAGGGCTCTCGCATCGATTACATCACTATTAGTTGACACTGCCACTGGTTGAGGCTAGCATGTTCAGGTTGACCGGCTGGTTTCGAATCCACTGAAAGGGTTAGAGCATTTGGGGGGAACCAATCAACCAGAGCATGTATATATATATATATATATATATATATATATATATATATATATATATATATATATATATATATATATATATATATATATATATATATATATATATATATATATATATATATATATATATATATATTAGTTATATAACACTGGGAACTGTCTCCAGTCTATAAGATGCTTATCTAGACTGGTGATAGTCCCTTTGCAGTGTGCGTTGTTGTACTGATAAGCACTTCAACCCATGGCACATGTTTATATACGACTATGGACTACTTAAAACTAACTAAGATCTACTTAAAACGGGAAAATTAAAAACGGGAAAAAACATATGTCCTCTTTTCGGAAATATTAAAAACGGGAAAACCCAAAAATGAAAAATTAGGGAAAATTGTCACACGGAAAAATTAGCCATTCTATAGTATATATATATATATATATATATATATATATATATATATATATATATATATATACTAATGGTTTTTTAATACTTAAAAAATATAATTAGTATTTACGTGAGATTTTCTAGTATTTACAAAACATATTCAAGTACTTATAAATCGCCGCATCTATAAATATTAGAAAGTAATTTATAAGAACTAGAAAATGAATGATGATGATTAATACATTTTCTGGTATCAATAAATCATTTTCTAGAATTTATACATTATTTCTGGTATTCATAGATCATTTTCTTGTATTTGTAAACGCAGTCATTTATATATGTTTGAAATTGATTTACAAGAAAGTCAGTTACTAATATTACAAAACAATGTTCCATATTTACTAATATTAATAAATGAAAGATGAATTTCACACTCAAGAAAATTTGCCCAGATACAGAAACGGTGTTACAGAAAATAACTGACTTCTGCTGTCAGTTCATAAAAGAGGTCTATCATGAGAAGCTTGCTTTGAGCTGCAACTAGAATGGTGACTTTTGGCCTTCCAATACAACCCCGGAAAATCATAGGCGGATCCAGGGGGGGGGGCCGAGGGGGCACTGGCCCCCCCCTTGTTAAAAAATCATGGGGCCTGGCCCCCCCCCTTAATTTCTGGCAACAAAAAAAAATATGAAAGATATTATCAATAGCAGGGAATTTCAGGGTGACAAGGGACCTGATTGGCCGAAAACGTTTCATCCCAGGGATGTACCTTCTAGGAAAATCAGAATATTTGGGTATTATACATACTAATTTGGGCCCCTAGTTTGAAAAATCTAGGAGCGCACAGCAGAATAACGCGGATATACATTAGCCAAGTATCCCTTTTCTTATGTATAAACTTTTTGTCTCAACTTGGAGTTTCCGCAAAATGTTGATTTCGCTCATTGTGACTGGTCTTATTGTAAAATTTGCCCATTGCCAATAATACAAACACTCGAGCATTTAGTCACAAAAAAATGGAAAAAGCGGTTTCCAAACTCGAGTCAGACAGACTGAATATGGCAGTGACAACAATTGAAATTTTAATTCAAAAGATAATTTCAAAGGCATCAGCTGCTCGTGTGTATGTATGTTTATAGACTTTAACTTCGACTTCATAGTTACAAAAGCATACTTTGATTAGTTGGAAATTACAAATATAATCAACAAATATAATCAAGAGAAACATGGTATTACAGATGGAAATAGTACTGTAGGATCATTATGTAACAATATGGGAATAACAGCTTTACAGTTGTACTATGTCCCATGGGGAGTTCAATCTCAGAGTTGAAAGTCGCCGTTTTATACCCTTTAAACACTTTTAATATACTAAAGCAAATGGGCTGCCTGCATTGATCCTCAGTAGTTTTCTTCAATGACACATTTTAAAAATGAAATTTGTCATTAGATAAACTAGTGATCTAATTCTAAATTACCAATTTTGCTTGCAGGATTGCCCTGATAATACATCTCAGAGCATATATGCCCTCTGGCTTTTGAAAATGAATAACTGCAAACAAATTGGACCTAATTTTTTCAAAACTTTTGTGCATATATATATTTAGGGAAGCATTTACTGACCCTGCAAAGAGAAAAATGGCCCCTTAAAAATCAGCTTTTTTACAACTTTTCTTTGTTCTATTTCACTTGAAAGTGTCCCAAAATGCACCTCAGAGCACCTAATTTTCAAAATTTTCTGGGGGAGCATGCCCCCAGACCCCCCTACTATGGACAGCATGCTGTTGCATACAGACCATGCAAAGAGAATAATGGCCCCTTAAAAAATAAGTTTTTTTTACAACTTTTCTATGTTCTATTTCACTTGAAAATGTCCTAAAATGCACCTCAGAGCACCTAATTTTCAAAATTTTCTGGGTGGGCATGCCCCCAGAACCCCCTATCATGGACAGCATGCTGTTGCATACTGCTGCTGTCGCGGTTCTCGCACCGGAATTAATCTGCTTCTACTTCCTAAAATCCAGGACAAAAATTTGCCCTTCCTAAAAATCTTAAGGTAGACCTCTCATACATAAGTTTCATATTACTTTATACACAAACTTGCTCTGCAAATTCCCCCCAGAAGAGAACACCTACAATATCAATATCCAGATCCAAGATGTGGAGCTCGCGGACTTCATCCATCTAAATTGAAATGCTGGATCCGCCCATGACTTTGATGGTCACCCCGGACCCAACCTGGCCCCCCCCTTAATAAATTCCTGGATCCGCCCCTGTTTCCCATCATTTCATCAATGCATCCGCAGTTGTGGTAAGACCTAATTGGATTTAGATCACCCCATCTCTTCAGGGGGACTATCTGGATTTCCTGCTACCCTATCCAGGTTGACCAAAATTGAGTACAGTATGATATTATCCTGCTATAAGGGATCAGTCATTATCCAAACTTAGATAGTTACCAGAAATATAATAGGTGGCGCTGCTTGATACAACTATTGGGATACCACTTAATGATCTTAATCAATAATTTATAAATATGTATCAATGTACATCTATTCACAAAATAATTTATAAATATCAGGATTGTTTTTCTTATTACAAATTAATGTATTTTAAAATCTTTAACTATTTCTAATATTATTGTTCATTTTCTTGTATTTATTTATCATTTATTAGGATTAGTTAATGTAGTAAATGTGCAATATAAGAAAATGAAATATGAGCATCAAAAAGATTTTTAAACATTTGAAGTGTTTAACAACGTTCTATAAATTTTAGAAAATTATTTATTAGTATTTAGGATTCTATCATTTTTTTTTAGTATTCATGAATGATTTTCTTGTATTCAAAAATCATTTTCTGGTAATTATAGTATTTTTCAATGTTTGTAAATGCAGTATTTGAAATACATGTACAAGGAGCTGAGTTATAAATACTAGAAATTATTTACAAGAAAATCATTCATAGATACTAGAAAATAATTTACAGATATTTGAAAAGGATTTATCAATATTAGAAAATGTGAATGCTCATGACACATATGTATGTTAACATCCTGAAGACATGTCAAAACATAGTCTTAAACTGAACCCAAAGTATGCTTGTTTCAATTAGACTCACATCACACAAAACATTAGTATTTACTCTCCTCACATCAGGACTTGGGTTATGTGCATATATAAATAGATATTTGAAAAGGATTTATCAATATTAGAAAATGTGAATGCTCATGACACATGTGTATGTTAACATCCTGAAGACATGTCAAAACATAGTCTTAAACTGAACCCAAAGTATGCTTGTTTCAATTAGACTAACATCACACAAATAATTAGTATTTACTCTCCTCACATCAGGACTTGGGTTATGTGCATAATTTTTTTTTTAAATAAAAATGTGTATGTACATGTCTAACTTACAGACCTGGGATACCCTCAATAAGTCTTCTACACATTTAAATTTTCATTTAAAAAGAACTACAAACAAAATGCTTAGTTCAACATAACGTTTATTACATGTTTATAA